>CAUYSK010058629.1:0-57398 GCA_963575035.1 Avahi laniger | reverse complement strand
TGCAAAGATGTGGAAACAACCCAAGTGTCCATCAATACATGAATGGATTAATAAACTGTGGTATATGTATACCATGGAGTACTATTCAGCTTTAAGAAACAATGGTGATATAGCACCTCTTATATACTCCTGGAAAGGGCTAGAATACATTCTACTAAGCGAGGTATCCCAAGAATGGAAAAATAAGCACCACATGTACTCACCATCAAATTGGTATTAATGGATCAACACATAAGTGCATATATAAGAATAACATCTATTGGATGTTGGGCAGGAGGGAGGGGGGAGAAGGGAGGAGGGGATGGATATATGCATACACAAAGAGTGCAATGCGCACCACGCAATAGGATGGACATATTTGAAGCTTGGACTGAGGGGGGGGGCAAGGGCAACACACGTAACCTAAACATCTGTACCCCCATATTATGCTGAAATTAAAAAAAAATTATTTGATGGACCATTAACCTCTCAAGTATCTGCCTATATTACTTTTACTCACTATTAAAATTTTTTTAGGTATTTATTTTTATTTTTGGGTGCTATTTCTTTAATATATTGGATTGTGTTCTTTACTTTCATGGATTGGCTTCTCTCCAAGGTTGATGATTCTTAGGTGCATGGTCCTATTTCTCACTGAGAATCCCTTTTTACTTCTTAGTGGTGCAGTGTCTGGTTATGGGAGCTCCTCTTCTGCAATCATTGGGAGGGGTGGAGCAGGGCATATGGCTTCTGGTTTTTTATGGTTTCTGGTTCCCATCCCCAGGGAGTAGTTAGTTACCTAGGGAATTACCATCATTCTGAATTTCTGAGCCCAGAGCTCCTGTGTAAAATGTTAGAACTCCCATTTTGATTTTTAATTTTGCTGCAGGTTTTTCTCTTGTATATGTTTTAAACATTGATCTTTTTTTTCATCAGTCTGATCCCATGTGACTTGTATTTTTTTAGGCATTCTCCAAATCTTATAATGTATTATTGATGATATATTTTGTTACCTTCCAGTACTATTATGAATTTATTATTTAATAATTTTTTCTATATTTTAAAATACCTTGAGAGGGAGAGGAGGAAGACACTGTGTTCAGTCTGCAATCTTAGATCATGCATAGAAATGACAAGTTTATTTGTATCTTGTTTTTCATAGACAGTGTTTTTTTCTCTAACTATACTATTCATTTGTCATTTTGAATTATACTATTCTTCATTTGTCATTCCTTTTTCAAATGAGTTGTTCCTCTTCCATGCTATAGTACCATTCCTTACCCATAGCCCGATTGTCTTTTACTTAGCAGCAGGAAAGAGTAAATTATCTAAAATATTCTTTTACCTGTGTGGATCCATCCAACATATATTTGACAACGGTGCCTTGACTAGTGATAACTCTTGAAGCCTCCTGCTCCGTTGGTGGCATCACCGTTTTATAGAACTCATAGTGCTTCACCCTCTGGGGGTAGCTCTGACGGACCATGATGTCCCAGCTGCGTTCCTCATTCGATACATATTGACCTTAAAATAAAAAAAAGAACAAAGCTTTATTGTGAAATGCTGTAGGGCTGGGATTTTATTTTCTTGTTTAAAGATGTTCTTTCTTTTGTCTATGTCTGAATAACTGGGCAGTTTCTATGTCATGACAGATGGCCCTGAATACTGGTTCTTTGCTGATTTTGTTATACTAAAATGTAGTAAACAAGTTCATCTACAACACACAGCAGGTACCTTCTCCATGTGTACGTGAGTCTCTCCAAGGAAGTCCAGGATATCTCAGGGCAAAATTATGAAGGAAGCAGAGTTTTGCTGCCTTAGGTATTCCTCCCTCCCCTGAATCCCCTTTCCTCCACTTCTGTTGGGATATAGGATTAAGAGACATGAAAAGTTTCAGGAGTTTTGCAGGGCTTTGCCTTGAAGGAATCTGTGGGTGTGTTAGTTCACAGACTGGAAGCTGCTTAGCAACAAGGGGGGCATTATCAGAAGCGTCTGCCAAGAGATGCGACTTTGAAGCCTGCAAGCCATCACCTGGAGCTTGTGCAAGGCAGAGCTAAGCACTAGGCCCAAAGCTAAGAAGTTGATCAAATGCCAGCCCAGAAGATTACATGCAGCTGGAACTATCTTAAACTTCAAGGTTATTCCTGTTTCATTCCTGATCACATATCTCTGTAGTTAGAGAAATAGATTAGAATAGTATACAAACTCAGTGTTCCAGCTTTATACATTTTTATCTTTAATTTGTATGTTAAGCTAGGTCTGTTCTTAACTTAGGGCTTAAAATGTTTATCTTAGAAAAATTTTGTAACTGTCTATTCTTGTAGACAGAATTAGGTAAGGGTCCCTTGAAACCTTTGGGGAGCCTTGAAACCTTAACAAATGATCTGTACACATAATTCTTTGACCAAGGACAACTGCTTGATGTAACAATAAATACTGATGTGGGATTTCACTCAGGGACCTCTGGCTCACTGGAATGCTGGAGGATCCCTGACTCCCCCATCACTTTAAACTGCACTTTGTCTCTGTCTCTATTATTTCCAAATCTCTTATGACAATCCTGCCCTGGGACCTGTTTTTCTGGGAGAATAGCTAACTCCCTGCACACTTCTTTGAGTAAACTCTCACCCCTGGATACACAATGCTGCTGTGGTGTTGCCTGGTTGCTCAGAGCCCTGGGGGAAGTCACTCATTCAGACTTGCCCTAGTTAACATAACCCCTTCAACCAAATCCAGATCTCTCTCAGTGTTTTGCTGTTAGCTAGCAACCAAGGAGAAAAGCACCTAATAAGCTCCTTCAAAAAGAAACAACTATTGTGGAGAAATTCTGGCACATAGTACCTATTCAGTTTTTGCTAATTGAATAATTTCCTCTTAATTTATAACATGGTTTATTGGGGCTAAAAAGCCTTACCACAAAAGAATTAACATGTAATGATGGCATTTTAAGGACCATATCAGGTTGGTAGGAAAATATTTTGCAATGAGGACCCTTCATGACACCCCTTAAATCATATAAGTAATAATAATGATAAAATAATAAAGATTTATTGAGATATTTCTATTGTTAAAGGCTTTATGTATGTATCTTATTCAGTCCATCTCAACAACTTTTTAAAGTAGACACTTTCATTCTCCAGAGTTTTCAGATGGAGACTTGGAAAGGTTATAATTTCTCTAAGGTCATATGGTCATCAAGTGGCAGAGCTGGCATTTGAATCATTTTCTTATACAGTAAAAACAACCAATACTACCACAACCAAACACACACACACACACACACACACACATACAGACACACAACCCCAAAAAACAACCACTAACATTTGAATAATATGCTCTAGGTTAAAAAGTATTTTCCCAATTAATTCTAAAGTCACCCAGGAAAGGACTCAAGTCTGGGCTCTTTTTCTTCTTATGCCATGGTAACCTTCTCTCCCTATGTTTAAGACTGACCTTGTGAATATATTGTTACTTTGGTATTTGTGTTGTAATTATGTTCAGACTTGAATTAGGATATTTATAATATATAAAAGATTTTAAACCTATGATGCATTCCAGGCAAAGTTATTAGTAACTACGTTGTCTACCTTGACAGAAGAAGGAAAAAATCAGGGTAGACAATGAAACTAATAGAAAAGACAAGGGAAAAAGAGGTATGAAGCCGGGGTTTGATAATAGGATCAAGCAAACAGGAAAACAAAGAAATACAACCTTGAACCTAAAACAACATCTCTCTCAGTACACTCACAGCATCTTATGCTTTGGAAAACACTTAGTGAGCATCTAGCACAGTGGGTCCCATCACAGAAAACCTGAACCACTAGGGATCGTTGAGAATAGAATAGGGGTCCCACGTTCTATTCCTAATAATTCAGAAAGCCTAATGAAGAGCAAAACTAGGACAAGTAGATTAACTATAACATATAGTTTCTATTTTTTTTGGCTGGCAAGTAACGAAAATATCGATTTATTTTTAAAAGGCATAATCTTTTTCTTTGATAGATACACTTTCAAATGTGATGTGCTAAAAAGGATATTAGGTTGTGAAAAAATAAAAATCCACTGATATAATCTAACATTTATCAGATGAGAAAACATGGTCCAGAGATAGCAATTTAAAAAGGCCATATTGTTAGTTTGTGCCAGAGCCAGCTTTAGAACTGAAGTCCTAGTTCAGTGCTTCCCTTGTTGTATCTCCCGCTTCTGCTGCAACAATGGGTCTCCATTTAAATGATACTCAAATTCGATCACCAATATAGACGCCCCATCAGGTTAATTAAAGAGGATCTACTTGTACTTATTTATTCAGCTAAATATGTAAGGAGCCATGTACAGAACCAGCAAAGATAATAGTCTATAAAATTATATAATGATACATGGAAATGAAGACTGGATTTCTCAATCCATTTGTTTTATTTATTTGATTTCATTTTTTTCCATCTATTTTTTATTTGTACATATTCCAGGGTATGAGTGCAATTTTATTACATTCATATATTGCACTGTGGTTAAATCAAGGCCTTTGGTACATATATCACTGAAGCAATACACATTGTACCCACAAGGCAAGCTCGCATCATCGACTCCCCACCCCCGTTCCCTTCTTAATCCATTTGATCTGCACTTATCTCTATCTACTTTGTGTTCACTGTCCTTCATTTTATTCAGAGCAGTCAAGTACTATACCAGTGGCTCTCTGTAGAGGCAGGAATGCAGGGCCACATAAGAGTTGTTAAGAGCATTGGCTTTGCCATAACTGGACCGAGAACAACATTTCAGCTCTGCCCTTTGGAGGTTGAGTAACCCTGGGCAAGTTACTAAGCCACCTGAAGCCTCAATTTCTTCATTTTGTAAAATAGAGTTCTTAGTACCAGCCTCATAATATTTGTATTTTGTCAAGTATGTTAAGTACTTGGCCATAGTAAGTGCTCAAAATTTGAAAATAGCCTGTTGTTCATTATCAACAAGAAGTATGTTTAGTTACTACAGCTTTGTAGTATAGTTTGAAGTCTGGTAAATTGATGCCTCCCATTTTGTTCTTTTTGCCTAGGATTGCTTTTGCTATACAGCATCTTCTCTGATTCCATATGAAGCATAAAATTATTTTTTCTGTATCTATGAAAAATGATGTTGGTATTTTAATAGGGATTGCATTGAATCTGTAGATCACTTTGAGTAGTATAGACATTTTAACGATGTTGATTTTGCCGACCTATGAGTATGGTATGGTTTTCCACTTGTTTACGTCCTCTGCTATTTCCTTCCTCAGTGTTTCATAGTTCTCCCTGCAGAGGTCTTTCACCTCCTTTGTTAAATATATTCCTAGATACTTTATTTTCTTTGTTGCTATTGTGAAGGCTATTGAGTCTTTGATTTGGTTCTCAGTTTGACTGTTATTGACGTATATGAATGCCTCTGATTTGTGTGTATTGATTTTGTATCCTGAGACTTTACTGAATTCATTTATAAATTCCAGGAATCTCTTTGCATGGTACTGGCACAAAAACAGAGACATACAGAAGACTGAATCAGGATCCACACCTTTCACCTCTCACAAAAATCAACTCATGCTGGGTAACAGACTTAAAGCTAAGGAGTGAAAGTATTAGAATTCTAGAGGAAAATGTTGGAAATACTCTTCTAGACATTGGCCTGGGCAAAGAATTTATGAAGAAGACCCTGAAGGCAATCACAGCAGCAACAAAAATAAATAAATGGGACCTGATCAAATTAAAAAGCTTCTACACAGCCAAAGAAACTATCACAAGAGCAAATAAACAATCTACAGAATGGGAGAAAATATTAGCATGTTACACATCCGACAAAGGGCTGATAACTAGAATCTGTATAGAATTCAGGAAAATAAGCAAGAAAAAAAATCAAACAACCCTATCAAAAAATGGGCAAAGGACATGAACAGAAACTTTTCAAAAGAAGACGGAATAATCGCCAACAAACATGGAAAAATGCTCAACATCTCTAATCATCAGGAAAATTCAAATCAAAACGAGATACCACTTATCACCAGTGAGAATGGCCTTTATCAAAAAGTCCCAAAACAATAAATGTTGGCATGGATGCGGAGAGATAGGAACACTCATACACTGCTGGTGGGACTGCAAACTAGTGCAACCTCTGTGGAAAGCAATATGGAGATACCACAAAGAGATACAAGCAGATCTACCATTTGATCCAGCAATACCATTACTGGGCATCTACCCAAAAGAACAAAAGACGTTCTATAAAAGACATCTGCACTCAAATATTTATAGCGGCACAATTCACAATTGCAAAGATGTGGAAACAACCCAAGTGCCCATCAATACATGAGTGGATTAATAAAATGTGATATCTGTATACCATGGAGTACTATTCAGCTATAAGAAACAATGGTGATATAGCACCTCTTGTATTATCCTGGATAGAACTGGGACCTGTTCTGCTAAGTGAAGTATCCCAAGAATGGAAAAACAAGCACCACATGTACTCACCATCAAACTGGTTTTAATTGATCAACACTTAAGTGCACATATAGTAATAACATTCATCAGGTGTCAGGCAAATGGGAGGGGGGAGGAGGGGATGGGTATATACACACCTAATGGGTGCAACGCGTGCTGTCTGGGGGATGGACATGCCTGAAGCTCTGACTTGGGGCAGAGGACAAGGGCAATAAACATAACCTAAACATTTGTACCCCCATAATATGCTAAAATAAAAAAAATAATAAAAAAAAGAAAAAAAGAAGAAGTATGTTTAACTGGTAAGAAAATACACAATTTTCAATGGTGATTTAACTGTTTTGAATATGATTTTTGCCCTCTGCTCCCTCATTCCACCCCAGCTAGCACTCACCTGTAGGCTCTTGTCCAATGAAAGTCAATAGGAGTCCACTGGGGCAAGACACATTTAGGCTTCGGAAGGTGGGAACATAAAAGTCCTCTTTTAAAACAGGCTCTGGTTCTACTTCTTCCTGTAAATAATTTAGCATGTGAATAATTACTTATCATTTTCTAAATGAGCTATTATTTATTTTGACTAAGCAAGGACTTGCTGAGTGCTTAGGGATGTGACTTGTACAGAGCTAGGAGGACCTTGCAACAGAGCCTGCAAGGATTCATGAGTCTCTGTCTTTCTGCAGTTTATATTCTACTAGTAGAATGGCACATAGATGGGTGAGACCACTAATGATAGTACCAAATCGTTGGCATATCTTTTCTTAGAAAAGGGAGATATCAAAGCTAATAGGAATAATTGGGAAGGAGTGGTGGAGGAATTGAGGCTTGAAGTAGACCTTGAAAAATGCCTCAGTTTGGATGTGTAGGTCTTAAGGATAGTGCTATGGTCTGAATGTTGGTGTTTTCCACAAAATTCATATGTTGGAACCTAATACTCAATGTGATAGTATTAGGAGGTGGGCCTTTACGGAAATAGGTAAGTCATGAGGGCTCTGTCTTCATAAATGGGATTAATGCTCTTATGGAAGAATTTTCACGGAGAGCCCTTGCCCCTTCTGCCATTGAGGACACATGGAAGAGGGATAGGCTCTCATCAGAATCTGTTGACATCTTGATCCTAAACTTGACGGCCCCTAGAACTGTGAGCAATAAAATTTCTGCTGTTTGTAAATCACCCAGTCTACGGTATTTTATTATAGCAGCCCAAACAGACTAAGACAGGCAGAGTATGTGGGAGACCAACTTCCCCACTGCCTTTTTTGGTATGATTCTTGTAGTTCGAGTGCTAGAGATATTGTGTTTTTAGGATATTTGTCCTTATTTTTTCTATAATGAGCATGTATTGTTTACATAGCAAGTAAAAGCACTAAAAGAAAATAAAAGACAACCAAAAGTTATAAATTAATTTATAAATTAATGAGGATTTTGACATGTCTACTTTAAGATCCTAATTAATTTTATGTCAGCTATGCCTGAATCCCTTGTTTGGTTATATGTGCTCAAGAACAAAAGTTATTTGGTACCTTTCAAATAATTCTAACTAATAATCATTTCAGTTTTTCCAATTGGCTCTTTTTTATTAGCCACCAAAATCATTCCAACTGATATTTCACTGCTGGATCTTTGGTTTATTCTAGCTGGTCTTCTACTATTGATCATTTAGGTTGTTCTACATTTTCTTTGCCACTAACAGATGCAAAAATTTGAATTTTTAGCTAAAAATGAATTAAAAACACAAGTTAAAAATTAAGAGGAAAAGCTTATAAAATTCTGTAAAATGAACAAAAATTCTCAAACTTGCAAATCTGTTAGGTTGAATCTAGCATTATGTACAAAACTGGTAATCATCCCTCATCCTTCCATTATCATTAATTTTAAAAAATGTTGGATGAACTGATTAGTTTGCTATCAAGTTGATTTTGGCCAAATTAATTTTAAATGAATTACCTGGAGTCATCCTGAACATTTTACTTGACAAAAGTGGCCTGGCATGAGATAGCTCATCTAGTATAACTATGTAAATAAGGTACAGAGGCAAAGTAACATTTAAACCCCATAACTTTTCAAGGGCCAGAGTCTGAAATCCAGGTTCTTGAGCATTTTTTAACATATTTTTTCTCCTAACGAGTTAGTATCTGTACATTGTACTTTTAGTAGTAAATACCAAGAGTCAAGATTTGCCAGTAGTTTCCTTGTTGCTTCTCTTTTAGAGGCCTCTTTTTTTTTTTAACCCTAATACAAAGAATCAATCCAATAGAACCCTCTTTTGATCTGTGTTCTATTAGGAAGATGTTTAGAGTCAAAGCGTGTGTGTGTGTGTGTGTGTGTGTGTGTGTGTGTGTCACATTAGCTATGATGAAAGGTTGGGGATAGAAGGTGGACTACTCTTTGATTGGAAGTGTGGGCTGTCTTAATCTTTCTGGATTCTTAGCATGTCAATATCCACCAAGTGGAACTGTTTCCATTGTTTAGTCACGGATCTTTATCTTTCAATTGTTGTTTATCTTATTAGAGTTAAATGAAGTATTAGAAATAAGGAATGGTAGACTTGACCAACCAAAAGCAAAGAAAATCTAAGCATCAGGGTGGTAAAAAGGTTGAACCAAGTTTTTCTGAGCTGAGAGTGAATGACCTGTGACAATTTGTGTACAACAACATGTCTCCTAGAGTGGGAATCCAATTTTTGTGTGCAAATCCTTCTTGCCCATTTGAGTTGAAACGACAAGGAATGTTAATGCATCTGCACAATAAAATGTATGCACTATAATAACATTATTGACATATGCAATGGTTTAAAAAAACATTAACATTGAAGCAGAAACAGAATTTGGGCATCTATGGTAAGTTTTGTTTACCTTTTTCTCTTCTTCTTTTGGTTGCTCCTCTTCTTTAAGAGATTCTTTGGGTTTTTCTTTGCCTCTTGTTTTCCCTTTAGGTTTGCCTTGAGGAACATTCACTATAACAGGAACCACTGTTGGAGTGAGTGCTGAAGGGATATTCAACATTGTTTCTAAATCGGGATCTCTATCTTCTATAAACAGAAAAAGGGAAAACCAGTAAATTCAACACTCATATTTGATATGCTTGTTAAATAATATTTATATCTCAAAAATTTATACAAGTTGACAGCATTTTTTTACCTTGCTATATATTATTAGTTGGATAGATTTCAAGGATCATGTAATTGATTAGAATATCAGGATTGTAGCTAGAAAATTTGAGGTACTTAATACTTTCATATACTTTACTGAGTCATTTCACATGTTCCTGACTTCCATCTACATTGTAAACTCCTTAACGATAGGGAAATAATCATCTCTTCATTTATTTGAGAAATATTTGAGAAGCTCTTATATGTAAAATGTTTTGAGCAGTGGAAAATAATGAAAATACATGTAAAAATTCTTATGGAGTCAAAACAGTCTAAATAAGATCTGTATTCAAATAACTCAATATAAAGACATTAAATAAGAATAGTAAATGGTACAAATAAAAAAATGCAGAAAAGAAATAGATTATTTCTTGCTAAGATGATAAAAGGAGTTTTTTAAAATAGAAGATCAATTTTCTTCTGTGTTTTAAAGGATTGTCACAATTCTAAAAGGAAAGCTGATGTGAGGAGGATTATGTGGGGAGCTCTAGAGAATCCCATATGAATTTTATTTTCCTCTGGGTTCTAGAAAACTGTGACCTGAATCTCTTACCTCTCTGGTCAATTTTTCCTTCGGTCTCATTTACTGGTTCTTTCTCTTTTGTTAATCCTTTAAACATTTTTAGGTCCCAGGGTTTCTTATGTTCTCAACCCTGGGTGTCCATAATTATTACTCATGTAATTAAAAAAAATGCTCAGGCCCCACCTTGACCTACTGAATCACTCACTGGAAATGAGGACCGGCCATTTACAGTGAAACACTACATATGATTGTGATGCAAAGACAGGGCTGAGCACCTTTATTTTATACACACACACACACACACACACACACACACACTAGATCTGAATGATCCCATTTGCTACTGGGGTTCCAACTGTCATCTACATGCTACCGACTCCAAAATTTACATCTCAAGGCATGACTTTCCTTCTCAATTCCAGATCAATATTTCCAACTGCTTTTAGGCATCTCCTGGTTGTGGTACTAGAGACATTTCTAACTAAATTTAGTCTTTCCTTTCCCAAGCAGACTGACCCTCTTACATTCTCAATCTCAGTTAATGCGATGACCAGTCATGTACTCTGTTTCCCAGGTTAGACATTGAGACCATTTTCTCCTTTTGACTCATCCTGTACACCCAGCCAGTCATCAAGCCTTTGGATCTTTCTCCCAAATCATACCTGTCCTCTCTATTCCCAGTACCTAAACTCAGTTTCCCATTATTGCTTGCTGCATCTTCTGCAGCAGTTTCTTGATATCATGGCACCTGTAACACCACCACTTCCATGTACTTTCCAAAGTACCACTAAAATTATGTTTCTAAAATAAAATGTGATCATGTCACTTCCCTTACTTAAAGAACCCTGCCACTCACTTGCCCATGGGCAGTGTACACATTTCACTGTCACTCTTCACAATCACATTCTCACCTACTTCCATTCCAACCACATTGAAGGTTTCACCTTTCTGTAAAGATACCATGTTTTACACAATTGTATCTTTATACAAATGATTCTTACTGCTCCGCATTCCCTTTCCTTGTTTCTGTGTCTGGATAGTACCCATTCATTTCTAAAGTCCTATCTCAAATGCTACAGTTTTTCTCTGAGGTATTTTCTGACTGTCCCCAGTACTCCATTTATATATAATTTCTAGCGCCGTGACAGTTATTGCTCTATTTACATGTTTTTCTTTCTCATTAGATAGTGAGTTCTTTGAATAGATGTATCATGGTTTTATTCATCTTAGTTGCTCAGTGCCAGCAAGTTGCCTGGCTCATAGGAAGTACAGTATATAAATAAGTGAATGGCAACCAGTTTCAGGCATCTGGAAACTCCTTCCTCCCATCCCCATCCATTTATTCAGTAATATTCAGTAAATATTTCTTGTCTACCTACTACTATGTACTATGAATTGGATAGCCAATGACGGATGAGACAGACAAGGGAAGTATAATTTAGTGGGTAGTTTAGATTAGGAAGCCCTCAGGTACAATGCTGTGTGTTAAGTCTGTGATGGGGGAAGTACAGAATGCCACAGGAACCCAGAAGAAGGACATCTATGGCATTTTGCAGTACAATCTACTGTGGCTATGCTGAGCAGTTCACCTTTCCATAAATGGCAAAGTCATTCCTTGCTCTTACATGTCTAAGCTTTTACATACACTATTCCTGGTATCTAGAATTCCCTTCCTTCAATTTTTTGCCTAGGCCATTTCCACTCACCTCCAAAGACCTACCTAGTTCACATACTACTGCCACTTGCTCTGGGAAGCATTTCTCTGAACATGTAACCTCTAAGCTGGGGCCTGAAGGATGGGAGGAAGTTTAATTGTTGAAAGTGGTGGCCTATGTGGCAGGAGAAAGTGTTTCGAGCAGTGGCATGGCATGAACAAATGGGCAGACATAAGAGAAAGCATAGTTCATTCAAGGGACTAAAAGGTACAAAAAAAAAAAATAGGTAGGAAGGCATAATGCCATAAGGGAAAATAGATCAGGTTGGTTGTCATGCAGAGTTTGGGTAAAGAACCACATAAAATAGAGCTTGGAGCTTGATTAAGGTTCTTGAATTGTAGGTATATTCAGTAGGCCATCTGAATGGCAGTAGGAAGCAAGAAGGAATATTCCTCTGAGCAAGAAGATATGAAGCAGTGTTCGAAGATTTGGTTTGGTTTCTTTATGTTTTTTTTGATTTAATAGCCATATTAACCATTTTTTGGTCCAAAAGGGTACAAAACTATGCTTAGTTGTGTATACCCAGTTAAAGGGAGAGAGCTAGAATAGAAATTTACTTAGCCATTAGCAGATAAAGTTCTTAAATATCAATACTATATGCATGCTTAAGTAATTTATAATATACATATATTTTTACAAAGACTTATGTCTTCAAATTGTTTTTTAATATGCAGGAAGTAATACATTACTTATTATCTACACTACAAACATTTTCTAATATAGTACCTGAAATTAGGAGCATCTGTTTTTAATGTAATGATTACATATTAACTGAAGGATTAAATTGAGAATAAGGAAATCACTTAGGAAATAGGACCAACAGAGTTGATACAGTGGGATATAAATATCTTGATATAAAATAATGGTAACCTATATTCAGAAGAGGTAGGGAATTTTAGTGACTCTGTGGTGATAATAGATTTTCATACATAATTTGTTAGGCAACAAATGACTTCTCCAAGTGCTGGTTTAAAAATAGATCAAATACAAAGTTAAACTACAAAACCCCAAATGAAGTAAAAATACTATCAAATCTATATGGACTCACTAACTCTCTAGAGTACTAGGATACTTGACACAAGGTAAGAAACAAGATTATGATGATCCATGAGAACCTTGCCTCTGAGAAAAAGGAATTATATAGTAAGGCAGATAACTGGATCACCATGATCTACACTAATACATAGTTTTGAGGCTATATAGTATAGGGATTATCTTTTGATTTTATGATGCTTTTTTAAAAATACCTTGCGGTTAGATCCCTCTAAAATGGATGGGAACCCACAGATTTCCTAACTGGTTCTTGGTAAAGTGACATACTATTTCGTGGTTTGTAAGGTAATAACTTCCAGGTGGATAATTTGTTTATTTAGAGCAAGGTAGAGAAATACGTCCAGTGAATGGCTCCCTTAAGACTAATGTCCTGAAGCACACTAAATGATTCCACAATCACAGGATGCATAAAAATATTATTCTAGAGAAAACCAAAAGGATTTCTTGGAAGATCATGCTTCTTTGGCACCAACTAAAAGGCTTATTTTTATGAGCTAGTTAACAAAGATGACTGGAATATATATATACACACACACACATATATATGCACATCATGTATACATACATGTATATATCATATATATATGATCTTAAATGTATATATGATTACATAAGATTATATAAATAATAAATGCTGTCTAAAATGCCAAAGCATTATTTGCTATATATGAAAATTTATATATATTTGTATACCCACATATGTACACAAACACATATATGTACACAAATACACATATACCCCTTACATTCCTACCCTGAAGAAAAAACTATGAGGACCATTAAATCAGAACATGTTAATTGACAAGTGAGAAGATTGTGCATGGGCAGGGTCAGGGACCACTGGCCACAGGGCACGCTTATCCTTTCTGTTGTGTTGTTTCACCTGGTGCCATTCCACTTGATCCATAGTAACTTATTGAGAGGCAGATTCCATTTTCTAAGGTGGCAGAAAAAGATCCAAACTTGCTGACAGCTTTATTCTTTGCATATGATACTTCTAAAAGACAAAATAAAATCAAGGACATTTCCATTTTATTCATAAGAAATACAAGCTAAACTCAGAGGGGAGGCTGGAAATGGAGGGCTTAAATGGTGTACCACAATCAACTCAAAAATTTTTTTTTAGTTTCAACAATGCACTCAGGGCTGTTAGAGGTAGGGTGGAGTTACAAAGATGAGAACATGAGACTCTTGTTCTCTTGTTTTAAGGGCTTTATAGGTTGAAATGGATAGAAGAAATAAATTGATTGATGGCCTAGCCAAATGTACCAAATGTAGATTATTCATCTGGTAGATTATCTACATGACTTTTTTTTTCATTATAGTACAGGTAATTATCACTCTTTACTGGTGTCCCAGAAACCACACCTCCTGACCCTTCCCACTTGACTTTTTAAATTAAAACACATCAGTTCAATCTCAACATTTTTAAATCTCCACATTTTAAAACATATTCTTAAATCCTCACATTTAAAATTCCTTACATTTTAAAACACATTTTAATATTATTTCATTCAAACATAATTTTAAAACAAAATCTGTTAAAACATACATTCTTAAGGTATATATGAAGAATTTGTGAATTTTCTGTTCTGTTGTTTTATACTCAGTCACTATTTCCTCTATTATCATAAAAAAAGATGAGACGACATTGATCCAAAATACCCTAATCTATGAAGAGATAATTTCTAGACTGGAAAATTCAAATGACCAATGGAACAAAAGGTAATGCTTCAAGGGAATGAAAAGACAAGCCAAGGACTAGGAGAAAATATTTTCAGAAGATGTATATGATATAGGACTATTATTCAAAATATACAAAGAACTATTAAAACTCAATAATAAGAAAACAGCCCTACTAAAACATAGGCAAAAGACATCAATAGACACCTCACCAAAGAAGATATATAGATGGCAAATAAATGTATGAAAAGATTCTCAATATCATATGTTATCAAGGAAATGCAAATTAAAACAAGATACAACTAGGCAGCTATTAGAATGAAGAAAATCCAGAACACCAAATGCTCACAAGGATGTAGAGTAACAGGAACTTTCATTCATTGCTGGTGGAAATGCAAAATGGTACAGCTGCTTTGGAAGACAGTTTGGCAGATTCTTACCAAACTAAAATACTCTTACTGTATGTTCCAACAATCATAATCCTTGGTATTTACCCAAGGAGTTAAAAACTATGTCTACACAAAAACCTGTACATGGGTGTTTATTCATAATTGACAAAACCTGGAAGCAGCCAAGGTGTCCTTAAGTAGATGAATGGAAAAATAAACTGTGGTACATCTAGACAATGAGTACTATTCAGTGCTACAAAGAAACATACTTTCAAGCCATGAAAAGACATGGAGGAAGCAAATGCATATTACTAAGTGAAAGAAGCCAGTCTGAAAATGCTCTACACTGCATGATTCCAATTATATGAGGAGAGGGCAAAGCTATGGATGCAGTAAAAAGATCATTCATTTCCAGGAGTTGGGGGCAGGGAGGGATGAATAGGCAGAGAACAGAGGATTTTTAGGGCAGTGAAACTACTTTGTATGGTACTATAATGGTGGACAGGTGTCACTATATATTTGTCCAAACTCAAACTATACAACACCAAAGGTGAACCCTAATATAAACTATGGGCTTGGGATGATAATGATGTGACAATGTAGGTTCATCAGTGTGACAAATGTACCACTCTGGTGTGGGAGTGTTGATAATGGGGAAGGCTACGCATGTGTGAGGGTAGATAGTATATGGGAAATTTCCGTAACTTCTATTCAATTTTGCTGTGAACCTAAAACTGCTCTAAAAATTGAAGTCTACAAAAAAAGATAATGTTTATTGTCAGTCAGTGTGAAGGGAAATAGGCACCTTAATGAACTATTAATAAGAGGGTGTATTGGTAGATACTTGAGGGAAAGCATTTTGCAACAAGCCATCTAAGGAAGCTGAGTGGACAGAGATAGGAATAATAGTCAGAAAACAAGAACAACAAAAAAACAGAATACATGCTTAGCAAATTATAAATTATGAAAGAGTTAGATAAATGCTTGAAGAGTTAGATAAATGCTTTTCTTTAAAGCACATAAGGATATTTTAAAAAGCACTTCCTAGAATTTAAAAACATGCTTTCCCAATCAAATCATTCAGTATTCACTAGGTGAATAGAAGGACAGGGTGGTCATTTTAAGATTCGAATGAGTTTCTTGGAAAATCAAGTCAAAAACAGTATCTCATTTAATGCAATCCCTATTAAAATACCAACATCATTCTTCACAGATGTAGAAAAATTAATTTTACACTTCGTATGGAACCAGAGAAGACCCCGGAGAGCAAAAGCAATTCTAGGCAATAAAAACAAAACGGGAGATATCAATTTACCGGACTTCAAACTGTATTACAAGGCTGTAGTAATCAAATCAGCTTGGTACTGGCACAAAAACAGCCATTGACCAGTGGAACAGAACTGAGAACCCAGATATAAAACCATCCTCATATAGCCATCTAATCTTTGATAAAGCAGACAAAAACATACACTGAGGAAAAGAATCCTTATTCAATAAATGGTGCAGGGAAGACTGGATAGCCACATGTAGAAGATTGAATCAGGATCCACACCTTTCACCTCTCACAAAAATCAACTCATGCTGGGTAACAGACTTAAAGCTAAGGAGTGAAAGTATTAGAATTCTAGAGGAAAATGTTGGAAATACTCTTCTAGACATTGGCCTAGGCAAAGAATTTATCAAGAAGACCCCAAAGGCAATCACGGCAACAACCAAAATAAATAAATGGGACCTGATCAAATTAAAAAGCTTCTGCACAGCCAAAGAAACTGTCACAAGAGCAAACAGACAACCTACAGAATGGGAGAAAATATTCACATGTTACACATACGATAAAGGGTTGATAACTAGAATCTATTTAGAACTTAGGAAAATCAGCAAGAAAAAATCAAACAACCCTATCAAAAAGTGGGCAAAGGACATGAACAGAAACTTTTCAAAAGAAGACAGAATAATGGCCAAAAAACATATGAAAAAATGCTTAACATCTCTAATCATCAGGGAAATGCAAATCAAAACCACAATGAGATATCACTTGTCTTCAATGAGACTGGCCTTTATCAAAAAGTCCCAAAACAATAAATGTTGGCATGGATGCAGAGAGATAGGAATACTCATACACTGCTGGTGGGACTGCACACTATCTCAACCTCTGTGGAAAGCAATATGGAGATACAAGTAAAATTACCATTTGATCCAGCAATCCCATTACTGGGCATCTACCCAAAAGAACAACAGACACTCTATGAAAAAGACATCTGCACCCGAATGTTTATAGCAGCACAATTTACAATTGCAAAGATGTGGAAACAACCCAAGTGTCCATCAGTACACCAGTGGATTAATAAAATGTGGTATATGTATACCATGGAGTACTATTCAGCTATAATAAACAATGGTGATATAGCATCTCTTGTATTCTCCTGGATGGAGTTGGAACATATTCTACTAAGTGAAATAACCCAAGAATGGGAAAACAAGCACCACATGTACTCACCATCAAATTGGTATTAACTTATCAACATGTAAGTGCACATGTAAGAACAACATTTATTGGATGTTGGGCGGGGGGAGGAGGGGGGAGGAGGGAGAAGGGGACAGTTATATGCATACACAAAGTGCAATGCGCACCATCCAGGGGATGGACACGCTTGAAGCTCAGACTTGGATGGCGAGAGGAGGCAAGGGCAACATATGTAACCTAAACATTTGTACCCCCATAATATGCTGAAAATAAAAAAAAATAGAAGGCATTGTGAGTTGGTTAGATATTCCAAAGATGCTCCCCTCTCACAATGATTGTTCAGAAACTTGTCTTAATTATTATTCTAGGAGATAATATGGAAATTAATAAGATACAACCTCATCCCTTAATTAGATCATAAGCTGTCATCCAGCATAACAGTAATGATTATACTTCATCTAGAAATGGTACAAGTAGCTGGATAATAAAACATAGAAAAAAAATAAGAGATTGCTTTCACAGGGAACAAGGAAAGCTACATGATAAAAGGAGCATTTAGTGAAAATGAATTCATGCTGGCATTTGGAGATGAAAGACTGTCAGAGTGAACACCATGTGGGAAAATGTCATATTAGAAAAGATATCCTACCTTGGATGATTTGGAAGTGGGCAGGCAGTCGTCCAGACTGGTGACAGGCACTGGTGGGACGTATGGCTGGAAAGGTAGATAGCATAAGATCATTACAGAGGGCCTTGCTTTCTGGAACAGGGATTTAGGATTTGACCCTATAGTTCATGGGAAATCACCAAAGTAGGAAAGGGCTATGATTTAATTAGTTCTTCCCACCTGTAGTTGATTAATGAAAACAGCCAAGACTATAGAGGTAGAGCTAGAAATCATATTCTTACATCAACCATGCAAGTAGCAATCATAATCAGCTGGGATAGTGGCACCGAGGAAAAGAGATGGCTGTAAGAAACACAGCTGGTGGATATGAGTAGATACTCTATGAATTTAATACAGTAACCTAGATTCTATTTTAAAATTTCAAAAAATTCTCTTTACAATGCCAAGCAAAAGAACCACAACAACAACAACAACAAAATCACAGATTTCCACACTAGGACACCTGGACAAGGTCTGCAATGAGGGTGCCTTAGTGAACCATTCTGATGGCAACCCTACATCAGCAAAGTGGAAGAAGGAACATGAAGATTGATGAAAAGCCAGTCATTGGCAGGTCTTATTGGAAAAGGGCTGTTGGAATTTTAGAAGTTAATTAGGACATCACAGAGTGAAGGAGTCATTGATCTAATTTGAAGTTTTGAAAAGGATCATGTGGGATCTGTTAGAGAACTCTGGCCATGGTCCATGTCCTGAATAGTTTTATAGTGTGGATGTCATTAGTCCATTCTGATTGTTTTTCAGCTTCGCCTTGATAGAAACCAATCATTGAAAGACCCTCAGGTTCAAAGGGAATTAAAATAACAGGGTAAAAGTCATTATTCTATAAATCTATAGTTTCCATCGACTCAAATGAAAAATGTCATCCCCCAAAGACATTCAGAGGACTCTTACATGATATAGGACAAAGTAGATAGAATTTGGATCAGGTGGGCCTATTTTGATCTGCTTCTGACTTTGAACAGTTTCTCAAAAATTAGGTTTCTTTACCTATTAAAAAAGGGGAAAGTGGGGAACTCACACAATTGTTGGTAGAATTAAAATAATGTGAAACATCACCATCCAAGTCACATAATAAAACTATTTTGTGCATATAATTGTATTTATAGAAATGAGTTTATAAGGCCCTAAAATATCTGTGCAAGCCTCATTTTCACTTCTTTTTCCCCCCACTATGTTATTGCCACCCACGTCTTTTTCTCAAACATGCAAATATCCTTTCTGCCTAGAATACTTTTCTAATCTCACAGGCAGTGCCCTGCAATTCTTCAAAACGCTTTTATAATGCCATCATATCATTTTTCATGTGATTATTTATTGTCTTTCTTCCCTGTTAGCCTGAAAGTTCCTCGAGGGCTAGGACAGAATCTGTGTTCATTACTGCAGTCCTGATAGCGTCTCCGGCACTCACCCGCTCGTTGTTGATGGCTGACAGGTGTTTGCTGAATGAATGTGTGAATACAGGAGTGCAGTTCAGTAGCCAGACCTCTTATTTTTTGAACAATTGAAACAAAAGACAAGCCATAAAGGAAGATGCTGAGATTTTGCAGCTGACTCTGAAATGGAGACCAACATACTGGATGTTTGCTAGGGACTGTACTTGGGATTCACTCCTATGGAAGAGAAAGGAGGGGAAGGAAAAGCAGCAGGGTAGAGTAGAAGTCGTCTCAAAGTAGGCATCAGCTAACCTCATGAAGAGTTCTTAAGATGGGAGGACTCTTCTTAGGGGCCCCTAGCTCAGCAGAGAGGGCCAGGCGTTTATGCCCCATGGGCTTTCTCACACTACCAAGTCCGTCAGTTACTGCATGCGGTCTGCCCAAGGAGGGGACAGAACCTTAGTTGACTCCCTTTCACTGAGGGATTTCCTGAAGGGCACTGACGACTGAGGGCAGTGTGCCAGCAGCCACGCCCCTAGCATCTGGAAGAATAAGTCTTCTGTTCCCAAAGTGGGATCCGAGTGTTGCAGCCCAGCGTGTGCCATGACTGACAGTAAGCATCTCAGCACAGATGTTCCCTGTCAAGTGTCCTAAGGGGGCTTGACTTGGCATTGGGTTTGGCAGCAGAGACCTCAAGCTGTCACACTGGCTGCTGGTGACTTCAGCCAGAGACCACAAAAAGCAGATTCATGAAATGCCCTTTTGTGGCTTTGATCTGGGTTATGACCCATTAGGAAGCGTTAACAACTCAGAGCTGGAAGGGAACAGGGTTCAGAAGAAAGTGCAATTGTGAAGATCAACAGACCTGAGTTTAAATGGGTTGTTCACTAGGAGAACTTCAGCAGGTTGCAAAATATCTCAGAGCCTTAGTCTCCTCATGGGGAAGAGGATGACCCAAAGAACTGGTAAAATAGCCTATAACACAGGAGGTCCTTTCCATATATGAAATTCCCTCCCTACATACACACACCCCAACCAGGCCTTTACCCCAACATCCCAAGCATTGCTCACAACAAATACAACACACCTGTCAGCTGCTGCCTAACCTGCTTGATCACCTCTGGTGACGGAGCTCTCCCTACCCAACCTGGCTGCCAATTCTACTGCTGGACAGCAGTATTGGTTGGCAAGTCCTCACCTGTCCCTCTGGTTTCTTTATCCCATGATACTTGCTCAAGTACAAAGATGATATTCAGCACCCAGGTCTTGCTTCAGAATAAATACTCTTAGGTCTTTCAGCCTCAGCTCTCACGACATAGACTTCGAAACCGTTTCCATACTAGCCTCTCCCAACCTGAATGGGCTTCATTTTGTTAATATTCAACTCAAATTGGGTTCACCGGAGTTTTATAAGATGCCCTGAGCAGAGATAAACCAGCACAACCATGATCTCCCCATTCTGGATACTAGAGTTCTCAGTGTGCTTCAAGATGAATAAATGTGGTTTTAAAGGGTTACTAAACATTCTTGTGCAACGTCATCTAAACCTTTCCAACCTCTTTCACGGGAACCTCTGCTAACTTTTCTATACACTGATCCTCGTCTTTCAGCATCATATAAATTACTCACACTTGTCCCGTAAGAATGTGGATTCTGAGCTGTGTTTTCAGAGTTCCCACATGCTAGCCCTCCTTTCTCCCTCACCACGAGCCATTTAAAGCTGTGGTTTCTCTTGTGCCCCTGTGATACAGAAGCAATAGTGACTTTGATGCATGCTCTCTTTGGTCACAACTGCGGAGAACCCACTAATTTTATTTTAAATGTTTTTCCTCAATAAACTCATTTTAAAATTTATTTTAAAAACATTTTTATTATGTGAAAACCTAGTGCCACTTTTCTTAAGGAAAATAAAATATATTAACTTCTAGAAAAATACAGTTGCTTATCAAAGGCTTTATTTAAAAAGAGACATTAGAAGTTTAAAGAGGTATTTCAGGCATCTCGAATCAAAATAAGATGGTTTTTAACACATATATAAAATTTTTGAAAGGGGAATAACACCCCATCATGAGATTCAGTGTTATGTGAGCCACCTGGGCCACATGGATCACAGGTGTTGCTCGTCCCACACTTTGGAGAAACTCTCTAAGCCACTGATAAGTATCACATTTTGACAGATATATTTCATGTTCATAGTTGGGATCCAGGGTGAACACACAGATATGCTTATCATCCCCATCCAAGCACAGACTTCATAATCCCCCTAATGAAGAAGGGAGGGCAATTAACATTTATCCTCATGACTTTATTAAAACCATTATCTTAATTTCTAGCTGACAGGTGAGGTGATAGGAAATTAGAGAGGACAGTAATTTGTCCTGGGTTATAATCTTTGAGGAAGATTTCAGGCTTGCACCTGAAATTTCTGGCTCCAAAGGGTGTTTGTTTTTGTGTTTTTGAGACAGGGTCTCACTCTGTTGCCCAGGCTAGAGTGCAGCAGTGTCATCATAGCTCACTGCAACCTCAAATTCATGGGCCCAAATGATCCTCCTGCCTCAGTTTCCCGAGTAGTGAGCATCACCATGCCCAGCCAATTTTTCTGTTTTTTTATAGAGATGGGGGTCTCACTCTTGCTCAGGCTGATCTTGAACTCCTGGCCTCAAGAAATCCTGCCACTTTGGCCTCCCAAAGTGCTAGGATTACGGGGGTGAGCCACCGTGCCTGGCCGGGCATTTGTTTTTAATTCCATCACAAAAAATGGAAGAATTCAGAAACTCTTCCTCGTGATACTTCAGGGGTTTTCACACCTGGGCGTTAGAATCACCTGGCAGGCTTGTTAAACTCAGATTGCTGGGTTTCTAATTCAAGCCCCATAGCCTCTAATGCAATAGGTCTGGAGGGGGATCCAACAATTTGCATTTCTAGTAAGTTCTCAGGCGATATTGATGCTGCTAGTGCGGAGATCACATTTCCAGAAGGTCAATAGTTACTCTTTTTTCTGAGCAAGTGGCTAGCAACCCTGACTGCACATGATCAACTAGGAATTTTTTTAAAAAGTAAATATACCAGGGCACCATCCCAAACCGAGTGACCTATACTTTCTGAAGGTGACTCTGGGTCCTGATACTTTCAAAGCACCGCTATCGATCTAGCGTACAGCCCAGCGGGACAATCAGTGGGCCGTGGCAAATACCCAGGTGTCCCAGTGTGTGCAGTGATTAACACAACTGTGTTTCAAATGCTTGGTACCTTTGCTCCCTAGCCTTTCTTCAGAGGAATAACCGAACTGTTGTGATTTTCCTGTAATTTTTGGTCTTGAGTTCTCTCTGGAGAGTGGCTCTAAACCCCCGCCCTGCCCTGACAGGGCTCCAGGGATTTGGTCACGGGTGGAACAACGTGGCTTTCACAGAACACTTCTTTATCCAGGTGGACGGTCTAACACCTAAGTGTCTGACCCATGACCAGATGTCCCCCTCACAGGCAATCTGTCTATCCTGGAAGACAGCTTGGGCTTCTTATCTGACCTGTGTTCAGTTTATTCCTACAAAGACAGCCACTCTGGGAGAGCCCTGCCCGGAAGGAGAGTAAGTTTTGGGGCATATGTTGCTCAGGTGAGACACAATGAGAGGCTGGAACCAAAGGGCATCAGATAAAAAAATTGTTCACTTACAGATCCCAGAGAGGTTGAGGTCGCCAACAGGAGGCCGTGGGAAGTCCGAAGGCTGCAGGGAGCTCAGCCAGTGTGTGAGGAGCGAGAGAGACAGAGAGGGAGAAAGAGAGAACGCCCGTGGGACCAGGCCTTTATTAAGATCCACGGGCGCTAACCCTTAGGCATTCTCGGGCTGGGGGCGGATTAGATTGGCTAGTTTAAGGAAAACATGTGCGAGAAGGGGAGACTTATTGGCACGTCTCTGGTGTCGATCATTAGGTTTAATGGTGATCGGCAGCTGTGCGGTGTGTCGGGTTTTGGATCAGCAGAATGAGGAACAGGAGGGCTATATTGCAAACAATCACAAAGGGAAGGGAGGTTTTAACTAGGCCAAAGGTGATGGGGTGCAATGGGGCTTCAAACAACTTATGTCAGGCCCCAACATGGATGCCCAGGTCGTAACTGTATTAAACAAATTGTTGACGTAGGGATAATCCAAGAATGGTCGGTTCTCACAAAGCGGTAGGCAGTAAAGGTGAATTTGCAGCTGAGAGGCAGTAAGTCGTTAACGGGCACATACGCCCAATCCTATTAGTCATTAGGTGAAGGCTGTTCCTGGTGGGGTGGGGGCAGAAAACCACTGGGCAACACTGCTAGCCCACCCCACAGACAGGCCGGGCGTACTTCAGCATCAAGGGAAAACCGTCACACAAAGGAATGTGGGTGCCGGCAGGTGGAAGTCAGCCTGACGTGCAGGAAGCAAAAGGGCGAGTGTGTACACACGGGTGCTGACGCTATCTGCCATGACCAATATTCCATGCTCCACTGCAGTAAGGTTACAACTGTGTTCATGTACAAACGGGCCAACTCCACCCAGAATCCCACGTGAGGACCTCTTTCCTGGGACTAGACCTGGTAGCAAGTGTATGAGTCAGGGTCTAATCAGGAAAAAAGAAAGAATTTATTTCCAGCAGAGGGAATATCATGCAGGTGTGATGGTTAATTTTACGTGTCACCTTGACTGGGATGAAGGACGCCCAGATAGCTAGGAAGACATTATTTCTGGGTGTGTCTGTGAGGACGTTTCTGGAAGAGAGTAGCATTTGAATCAGTAGACTAAGAAGATCCCCCCTCATCAGCGTGGGAGGGCATCATCCAGTTTGCTGCAGGCCCATTCGAATAGGACAAAAAGGCAGAGAAAAGGCAAATTTAGTCTCTGTTTTTGAGTTGGGGCATCCGTCTTCTCCTGCCCTTGGACATTGGAGCTCCTGGGTATTCAGGCCTGTGGAATGCTGGGACTTACCCCAGATACCCCTACAGCCTTGGACTGGGGGTTAGATCATTGGCTTCCCTCCCCAGGCTTTCCAGCCAGGACCGAATGACACCACCAACTTTCCTGGTTCTCCAGCCTGCAGCCAGTATATTCTCGGTCTCCATAATCACATGTGCCAATTCCCATAACAATGCTTGTCTTATGTATCTCTATCTCTGTATCTATCTATCATCTATCTATCTATCATCTATCTTATTGGTTCTTTTTCTCTTGAGAATCCTGACTAATACAGCCAAGAATTGTAGGTGCTGGGAGATCTGGGAACCAGTGTGGAACCGGAAGTTCGTAAGAGATTATCAGGCAGGCAGAGTACTGGAGCCCAGGGTCTGGGATCAGTCTACGGAGGCTGCACCCAGAACACACCTGTCTGGGAGGACGCAGAGCCTCTGAGAAGAGGCGACTGTTGTTCTAACGCTGCTTCCTTTTGGATGAACCCACTCAGAACCCAGATGACTGGAGTCCCAGGCAATCCAGCTTGCAGGGGAAGGGAAAGGGACGTCTGTGAGGGCAAACGATCTCCAGACTGGAAAATTAGGCAAAATGTTTGGCCAAAGACATGGGGCTAGATAGGCTGCTACTACGCACAAAGGAAGAAAAGTGCTATATTAAAAATTGGATATGTTGAGGGAAAAGGCACGGCTGGGAAACATGTCATAGCATTCACATTATGAAATAAGATAACTGAGGCTGGTATTGCTCTTAATTCCATTAAAGACGTGAGACTGACTGCTTGTTTGGAGGTAGTGAGTTAGATTCAATTATTAACTTGCATCTGATTCTGATAATAGTGATTTTTAAAATTCAGTGCATCTCTTTTTTCTTTTTCATTTTGAAATAAGCCTCTGGAATTCTTACTGCTTCTGGAATCTATTTTAAGCCTCAAACCTTAGAGGATATTTTTACCTGGACATTATAAAAATAAAAATGTAACATCTTGGGACAAAGCTGCAGCCACGTAGCCCAGCACTGGAAGCCAAGATGGAGAAGATCTCCACGGCCACGACCGTCCCCTCGGTGCTGTGGGAGACAGGGAGGAGGCGACCCAGACACTGCAGAACATGCATGATGAACGCCATGAACTCGGCTTCGCTGATGGTGTCAGGCAGACCTCTGGCCAGGAAGGCCAAGGCAAAGCTCCCCAATGCCAGGCCCCCTGCCCCAGGCATCCTAGGACACAGTAGAAGGCAGAGACTGAGCCCTCGTTGCGTGTGCGGATGACAGATCCAGGCTTGGAGAGCGCCTGTGTCACCGAAGGGAGGAGAGGTTCGCAGCCAGATTTCACAGAGCGTCGCCTGGATCAGGGAGCAGAGGGGAATGACAGAATTAGGAGGTCCTGATACCAACTCTTGTCTTTCTTATTCTCCCTGGCATCGCGGCCTTGGAAGCCAGAACTACAGTGACGGCTTGGCCAGAACGGTAGAGACAGCCACAGGACACACAACTCCAAATGTCGTTTGTTGGAGCAGGCCGGGAGCGGTGGCGGGCAGTCAGGGAAGAGTTAAGAGTAGAAGCAGCCCAGAGTGAGGGAGGCAAGCAGGATGCAGCTGAAAGCCCAGTTACTGCCCTAACTAAAAGGGAGTTTCCCCGATGCCATAATGTATCAAAAGCCTTAAAGTTATGCAAACCCATAGACTCAGCAATTCCACCTTGAAAGATTTATCTTATAATATGTTTAAAAACACACACACCACGCACATGCGTATAAAAATGCTTATTGCTGTCTAGTGTATAATATAAAATTAGAAAACAACTTAAATTTCCAAGCATAGTAGTTATTGACCTAATAATAATTCTATGTGGGCACTGTGCTATGATAATACAGATACGTACTACCACTGATTCGGAAGTATGTTTATGACATACTGCTAGCTAAGAAAAGCAATATATGTATACACACACACAGTCTTTCTCCCTCTCTCTCTGTCTTCACATACATTTATGAAATAGTTAAAATTCCAGAACTTGAGAGCCTGACATAGTGGCAAACATTTTTTGACCTACACGGTTGATAAATATTACTAACTAAACTTATCAGATCCAGTAGTGATACAATGTATTAAAGTCCCAGAAGAAAACTTAAATTACCATCCTAAAGACGTTGTGAATCAGAATCATTGTTTAACTTTCAAAATGTTTATGTCTGACTTAAAGGTCCATGGGGGGAAAAAGTGATGGTTTCTTTCTTTTTCCTGCTTTAATAGGCACTGAGAACAGAAGGGAAGCAAAAAGGCGCAGCTGAGGCTTGGGCGGTCAATGTAGGCTTTCAATATTCATAGCTCTGTCGGTACTTCTTATAAACACCCTAATCATCAAGGGGGAAAGAGTGTGTATTAAGGAGAGAGAACTTACTGGTCAAAATACACACTAGCACTTGGACTCCTATTAAAATGTTTCCATTGGTCTGCATTCTCCATGGCCAATCTATAAAGGGGAAAGAATCCAGCACAATAAGATCCCCATGCCTATTAAAAAAAAAAAAAGGAAGAGGGCTTTATGACCAGAAAGCAGTAGATGTCTTCATTGCACACACAGAAGTTTTGAAATAATTAGAAGGAACATTGCAGCAAGGATCTCTTCTGTGAGGTGCCAAACAGCAGGCAGAGCTGGAAGCAGAACTACAGCCTCAGCCTTCTTCTGAGTAAAGCTATGGTCTGTGCAGAACTTAATGTGCTCCTCATCCCCATGGAAACCCTATGGGGCATGTGACAGGCCCACATCCAGGACAATGGCAATACCAGAAGCACACAGCTGGCATATGTTGACACTTACAGTGCATGCAGATGTCCTTGTGGTGACTAGGGAGGCTTTAGGCTTTCTTTTTCTTTACATTCTCTTTACTTTTTTGTCTATAAGAACCACTGGGGAACATCCTTGCCTAGAGGCATGCACCTGAGAAGTTGTGCCCAAATGAAAAATGAGCAGAAAAATGTTTGGAAACACCTCTCTCTGCTCCACAGAGTCTAAGTGTAGCGATTTACAGGAACAACTCACTCCCGGGACAGAAAGTCCTCCCAACCTGCCTGTGTCCACCTGTGGCAACAATCCAGGTTCATGCAAGGAGTAGGCGATTGCCATTCATGCTTCACTAAACTTCAGTGGGCCAAAATCAAGGCAAGAAGAGAAAGGGAATTTTAGAACCGGCCACCTCACCCTCATGTGTGTGTCCTGTGCTAAACACAGGCACCAATGCTCTTGGATAATCTCAACTCTAAGTTAGTGTTAGTTTTCCTTTGCATCTTTTGTGCCGATTAGTGGTAAAAGAGGCCTCAGAAATTCAAATCTAGATGCCAGTATCTATGAAGTCAGAGAAACTTTCAAACTCAACCTGAAGTGTGTCCAGGTAACAGCCCAAGAAACCCTACGTTTGATGATGAGAATAACAGTAATCATGATGGATGATTATTGTTGTTGTACTTTGAATAAATGGGGAAATGTGGAGGAAAGAATGAAAATGAGAAGGCAATGTACAGGATGGGAGAAAATATTTTCAAATCTTATATCTGAGCAGAGTCAAGCATCCAGAATGTTACCCAAAGTTCAATACTTGTCCCCGTGGCTGAATCAGCAAGAACGAAGAACAAAGACAAGTGGTTTGAGGAAAGGGAAAGAGAAGTTTATTAATTTGCTGGCAAATGAGGAGGATGGTAGAGTAGCGTCTCAAAGACTGCCATCCTGTCTCTGAGCAGAAAAATGGGGCTTTTTAAACAGGGGGGTTTCTGACAGTTGGGCTCAGGTGGAGCCAACCAAATGTACATCAGTGAATAGACAGACAACCTGTGGTATATACTGAAAATAGGTTATTATTGAGCCATCAAAAGGAATGAAGTACTGATATATAAGGTAGGTGAAACTCAAATCACCAGGCTAAGGGAAAGAATCCAGATACAAATGGTTATTTATCGTAGGGTGGTACCATGTATAGGAAATATTCCGAACAAGTCAATCCACAGTGACGAAAAGTAGATTCATGGTCACCAGGGACTAGCGGTGGGAAGAATAGGGAATAACTGCCCAATGGGTATGTGGTTTTATTTGTGGGTGATGAAAATGTATTGCAACTAGATAGAAATATGGTTACATAATACCATGAATGTAGTAAATGCCATGGAATTATCCACTTCGAATGGCTAATTTTATATTTTATGAACTTTACCTCAACAAAAAATTCTCATTTTATAAATCAAATCTTCTCTACTCATCAAGAACCACAAAAAGTTCCATGACCCCATAAACACTTCCCAGAAGATATGAGTAACACTGATATTTCTCTTTTCTTATTAGCTCATGTTTAATGCTCCTGGCCTTTGAGTATGCCTGTTGAACACCTTCTAGAATCCCACAGTGGGTGCCGAAAGGGCTGGGCAGACAGGATACAAGACAGTTAGGCGGAATGAGGATAGACTATGGGAATCTAAGCGTGCATGCCCCTCCCCAAAGGCATCATTTACACTTTTAAAAAAGGTCTTTTAAAAAGCCATTGTGCAGGGCAAAGGCAATATATGTAACCAAAACATTTGTATCCCTGTAATACTCCAAAACAAAAAAAGAACTTATTGCAAATATAATAAAATAGTCTAATATTTTTTAATATTTACTTTTTTTTTTTTTTTTTTTGTAGAGACAGTCTCACTATACTGCCCAGGCTGGTCTTGAACTCCTGGCCTCAAGCAATCCTCCCACCTTGGTGTCCCAAAGTGTTAGGATTACAGATGTGAGTCATCACACTCAGCCAACTCAGTCTTTTGAACTACTGAGGCTTGTGTTCTAGTTTCAGCCACATTACTCACCAGCCTTTCTTCTTATGGCTCAAAAGACTGGATTGAACTAGATCCACTACAACATTACTTCCATCCCTAACATTGTGTAATCCTATGATTCTGAGTTACATACTCTGGAAATGTATGTAATGCGAATACATTTTTCCAGATTGTGGCTTCCTTTTTTAATCTCTTCATGGTGTCCTTTGACAGACAAAAGTTCTTAATGGTAATAAAGTCCAATTGTCAATTTAAACAAAGCCACTGTGATTGGCCAAGAATGAAAACATTCAGTGCTGTTTTGGTTCCCAAGACAGTAGTTTGTGAACGCTGATATAGATCTGCCTCTTTCTACATAGGAGGAGAAAGAGACCCAGAAAGATGAAATGACTTATCCGCTGTTGTAAGGGCAAATATGAAATAGAAATAGAGACTTAATTCTCTGTTTAAAATAAGGGAAGAGACTTCCCCTGCCTGCCTTTTCTTAGACCATCTACCTTAGAAAACTTGTTCTTTCTCTGTCTCTTTGAAATGCATATAAATCTTTTTAAAAGCTAATAAACCTCCTACCACCTTTATGACCCAGGATTGTCTTTCTCAAGGGCCTCAGAACCATCTCTTTGAAATATCATCATCATTCCTGTGAGAGGGCTTGATAGGAGCTGAGCTGCAGCAGGTGCCTCGCTCCAAAACTGTCTCCTGTCATTTGATGTTTCCTTTGGATGCAGCCAATGAACTAACACAGAGGGTCACCCCAATTTAGGATGAACAATGGGTGACAAATGGTGCTGTTAAGTCCACTTATTCGAGAGCTAGTTCTTTTTTAGCACCGAATGGGGTGCATCTGTTTGGCTATATAAAAGGACAAGATTTCCTTCTGTCTTTGCAATGTCTTTAGCAGACTGCCTGTGATGTGCATCACATTCTGGTTTAATGCTTGTTCAGTAATAAAACTGTCTGCTTTCTACTTTTTATAGAGAAGTTTTGTGGTTTGGCAGGAGATTTGGTTTTAGTTATACTTCCTCAACAAAGTCACGACAAAGTCACAAAAGGAACCGCCCAACTCCTGGCCCGGTACTCTTCCCAGTGGCTCACGGCCTCCCGGGGCACACTGTTTTATGTCTGCTATTGTTGACTGTGTACCTCTTTTCTCCGGTGAGTCTGAAAGCTCCTTGAAAACAGCACCTGCGACTGACACATTTTCTGTTACTTTCTCAGTGGCCAAGAAAGTGCCAGGGATACAGTAGACAGTCAATAAATGCGAGTTGAATCACTGAACTTGGAAGAATTAAGTCAAATAGATTGTGATCTTAACTGGCTAACAAGATGAAGCAAGCAAACAAATAAACAAAAACCCTGGATGGAGTGGAAAAGAATGCAGGGTGGTGTAGCATGGAGAATAGGAAGAATTCTGAACCTGGGATAAGAAGATCTGGCCTTGAATACTAGTTTTTCCCTGGTTTTAGTGAAGTCATCATCAGTTTTCTTAACTGTAAAGTAACAAAAAATATATACCATTTATTGTGTAGGATTACTGGGATGATGACCAAATAAGGATATGAACATTCTTTCTAATAATGACGGCTACCACCAACAAAGTACTTATGATGTACTAAGTACTGTTTTAAGCATTTTCCATATGTTATCAATGTATTTAACCCTCACAGAAAACTCTCTACAGATACGAAAACTAGCCATAGAGAAGTTAAATAATTTGCCTAAAGTTAGACAGCTAGTGTACAGCAGAGCTGGGATTCTAGCTAAGACAGTCTGGCCCCAGGTTCGGTACTGTCCTGCATGCACAGGAGGGACAACTTAGCTTGTCCCAGGGCCCAAAAGAGGTTTCTGGAAGGGGTCAAGAGTTGGCCACGTTCATAGTAAGTTCTGTGCAGTTGGTAACACCATTTTGCAAATTTGGTCATTGAGTTTTGGAGACACGAAGCCATTTGCCTGAGGTCACCCCGTCAGCGAGCAGGGAAACCAGGATTTGAGTCCTGGGTGGAAAGTGAGAAGTCAGCTCAGTATCCAAACGGTCCCACTTGTGAGACACAGAGAGGATGACTAAGAAGAAGTTAAAGTTCCTTACAGATTCCTAGAGACTGGCCTAAAGCAGGTGGGTGGCGACAGCGCAGGGGATCGGAGCCGGGCCCCACAGTCAGCTACGCCTGGGCGTGAGGAGTGGCCCAGGGGTTAAAGCTCCCCGGGCCTCCTCTGCGGACTTGGGGTGATAACAGCAACAACTGTGAGATGCAACATTTATTGAGGGCTTACTGTGCAGATTCACTGCCTCAATTTTCCTCATCTCTAAATTGGGAATAACAACAAGAATAGTAATGAGAACAATAAATGGGATTGGGAATAATAATGAATCATTACAATAATAACACGTGATATATACATTTACTGAGTATTTGCTGTGTGCCATGTCCCCTTGCCAGAACACCACACACGTTAGACAAGGCACAACTCGACTGGGTCCCTGGCAACTCTGAGGCGCTGTCTCCCCTTCCTCTCCTCTGCTGGCCTCCTGAGACCGCTCCTCAAACACAACTAAGTGCTGGCTCTCCTCACAGCCTCTGCACGAGCCCTGCCCTCTTCCAGGTGCACCTTTCCCCAGACACCCCATGGGCTCACTCCCTCACCTCCGTGAGACCTTCCCTGACCAGGCTATTTAAAATCCAGGGCCCAGGCAGTGCCTGGTGCGCAGCAGACAGTCAGCAATGTTTGTTCAATCAGTACCTGCTTGGTAACCGCTGCGGCCTGGTGCAAGCTGTCCTTTGGGGTTGGCCCCTCTTGAGCAGTTGACGATTTAACAGACCTGAGGTGAGTGAGTGCAAAAGCCCTGAGACCCAGGGGATGTGCACCCCAGACAAGGACGCAGCAGGGCAAAGGCCCTGACGGGACAGGTGTGTGGCGAGGCAGCCGTGGGCCGCAGCCCAGTGTGTGAGGGGAGCGCAGTAGCCAGTGGGAGTCTGTGGGCCAAGCAGAGGCTTTGGGAGTCTGGGGTCTCTCTAGACCACCAGAGACGCACAGGACCTGGACCTTTCTGGGTTTTTAAGACGTTACTTCTAGCCCTTGCTGACAAAACAGTTCAGGAACCCAGACAAGGCCGTGGAGGTGGATGGCCCTGCCGCACCGCCAGAAGGGACTGGACACACTTACTCATTAGTGAAAAGCCTAGTGCACCTGTGCTGGACCGGTGGGCGGAGTCCGGCCGAGGCCCCGCCCCGAGAGTCCTAGACACCCCCTCCCACAACACGCATCTGACCCTGCCCCCTCCCTGGGGCAGAGACTCAGCCAAGCAGGGGGAGGACAGTCTGAAATCATCGCCTTTATTTCCTGGCAGGACTTGAGGGCAGGTTGGGAAGGGGCGGGTCCTACAAGCCTAAGGGACATCAGGGCCAGCCGCCTGCGGTTCCACGTCGTCCTTGTCCCCGGCGTGTGGGAACTCAGGCCTTCCCTGCCTGGCCTGCGGGAACAGGGAGTCAGGTACCGGGCCAGGTTCTCGGGCACCCTCGCATCTGCCCACTGCGCCGCTGTCTGCCAGGCTCCCTCTGCCGTGTCCCCGCTCCCTGGAGACGCGCTGCGCCCGCGGACCCCTCTCTCAGGGGACCTCCGAGGATCCTGCCCACTCCGCTCAGTCTCTGCCCGCCTCGCCCCTCCTAGGCTCCCCGGGTTCCCTACCTCTCCTTTGCCAGCCTCGGCTTCTGGGGTGCTCTGGACCTGCTCCCCGAATTTTCCCAGCCCCGCCTTCAGCCTGCAGAGAAGGGGCAGAGGGGAGAGCAGGAAAAAGAGAGGGAGAGTCCAGGGGGAGTTGAGAGGAAGCCACCGCGGAGACACAGAGACCCATGCGAGGGAGGAAGAGGCTGGGGTGGGATGGGGTGGGGTGGGGGTGGAAGTGGGGGGCGGCGAGGGCAGTTGGGGGCCGCGGACCCATGCCCTGCTCCTTGCCCCTTCCCTCCTCGCCCAGGGCTCCCTTCGGCCTCTCACCCATCCTTCCCTGCCCGGGAGCCCTCGACCTCAACCTCGGGCAGCGAGCGCAGCCTCTGCTCCACGTCCTGCAGCTTGGCGCCCACCAGCTTCCCTGCGGGTGGGCAGGAGGTCAGGACCAGGCCCGCCCGGCTGAGCTGGCCTCCGCCCCCGCCCCGCCTTGCGCGGGAGTCTCACTCTCTGCCAGCAGCTGCTCCTTGCTCCTCTCCAGGGCACGGATCTCTCGCGCCAGTCGCCGCTCCAGCACCTGCCAGGACAAAGAGGTCATCTGTCCGTCTGTCTGTCCTCCTGGCCACACTGCTCGCCCCCTCCTTTGTCCCTCACCAAATTCTCGCCATTCATTCATTCATTCAACTATTTATTAACTCAACGTGCAGTTTCTGCTGTGGCTGGAGACCCAGTCCCCGTGTACCTCTCAAACTTCATCGCTTCCCACTCTACCATCCTCCACGCCCCTGTTTCCTGTTCCTCACACGTTCCGGGCACAGGTGAGCCTCCTGGGCCTTTACATCGGGGATACTCGCACCCAGATACCAGCGCGGCTTCTTCCCTCACTTCCTTAACATGTGTGTGCAGGTGGCACCTGCTCAAAGGCCTTCCCCACTGACATTTCATCATCCGGCCACTTATTTTCTCGGTGAGAGTCTGGGTACACCTCCTCCTGCCCCCAACCAGCTGGGACAGCAAAGACTTGGCCCCTTTGGTCCACCACTATCTCTGTCTGCCTGGAACGCTGCCTGATGCACCCGTCAACCATAGTTGAATGAAGGAATAACCTGACCGCAGCTTTCTCAGGGTTCCCATTTGCCACTGCAAGGTGAACACAACACTCTAGATGAGCAGAAGGAAAGTGGGATCAGCAAGGGCTACTCCAATTTCCTGGGCAAGCGATGCTGGATGTGGCCCGGTGGGGGCTGAGGGTGAGAAGTGGGCAGATTTGAGGTCAAAGCCAAGGGACTGAGTAGGTGAGAATAAGAAAGGAATGAAGGACTATGCTGTGGCCTTGGGCCTGAGCAGGGGTGGACACTGGGCTGGTCGTGGAGACACGGAAGCCAGGGGAGGACTGGTTTTGGTTGAAGGCAATGATAATGGCTCACGTGGAACTCCCAGAGGTCCTTGTGCTGGCCCATCAGATCCTCTAGTTGTTCTTCGACATCCGACCTGGGGGCCAACATCCAGGGATGAAAGGACACATGCCAGGACCAACAACCTGGCCCAGCCATATCTGGGGCTCCTCACGCACAGGCCTCCAAATCCCTGCCTGGTGCTCTCTCTGCTGGGAGCCCCTCCATGGATATTACCCTGTAAGCCTTGGTTCCAACAACTCCCTTCCAACAAAATCTCCCTGATGCAAGCCCACTCCCACTCTCCACCCAGTGGCCCACCAGGCCCCAGGCTTCGGAGTTAACCCAGATTCCTCCCTGTGGTCTGAGAGTCATGGGCAAAAATTTGCTCCCTGGACTCCTGCAACAGGTGCTTCCTGGGAAGGGAAAGACGACTCTCACTTATATTCTCTGAATGACCCCCTACTGCCTCCAGCAGGCGTGGGGGGTGGGACAACTGTTCACACCATTCACCTTTCTCCTATTGAACGTGAACCTTCACGGGCCTCTGTCAAGGCCATCACCCTGTTCATCCCGGCCCCCATTAAGTCATGTCTTCCCAAGAAAGCTTCGTAGTTTAGCATCACAGATTCTTAAGTCCAGGCTGGAAGCCTGGATCTGCTACTCCACTGTGATCCTGGGCAAGTTACTTAACCTCTCTGGGTCTCAGTTCCCTCGCATGTAAAATGGTGGTAGTGGTGGGAGGGTGACATTTGACCTTACCTCCTATAATTGTCATTGTGAGGATTAGGTAAATAAATGAATATAAACACTTATCGGACAGTGTGTGTAGTGTGGTTAAGTATATACACAGATTAACTATCTATCATCAGGTTTCTCCACACAATTAAAGTCATGGTACTCCAGGACCTGAGACCCCTGGTCACATGAATGTGCTAAGGTTCAGAGTGTGGAAAAATGAATGGATAGATGGTTGGATAGACAGTTAATTGGATGAATGAGTGGCTGGCTGGAGAGGGATGATAGCTGGTTAGAGAAATGATGAGTGGAGGGATAATGGTTGGAGAAATGAAGGAAGGATTACAAGAAGGATAGATGGATATCTCGATGGATGGATGGGTGAAGAAATGAATGGCTAGATGGATGACTGGAAGGATGGACAGAGGATGAATGTATGGCTGGATGAATGAAAGATAATTAGATGGAAGGTTGGAGATAAGATAGCTGTCTGGCTGGGTGCCATGGTTGGATAGATGAATGGACAGATGAATGGATGAATGGGTTAGTGGCTAGATGGGCAGGTAGGTGGATGGGTGGGTAAATGGAAGACTGGGGGCCTAAAATAAGTGGACAAATAAATAAATGAGTGGGCAGCAGAGGAGTTGGATGGCTAACAGGAAAAGACTGAGAATAGCACCAGTGGATGGAATTTGATAAATAAATTAGCAATGAATGACTAAATGAATGAATTAATCTTAACATCATCACCTAATATCAGAGATGATCAGAGAAATCATTTGTCTGGTTGCTCTATTTTATAGAAAGGGAAAATGTGGAGTGTGTGTCCAAGATTCATTTCCCTAGCTCTTGCTCCCTCCTCCTCTAGGCTGGGGGCTGAGGTGGGGAAGAACTGGGGTGGGACCTCTTACCTCTGAGCCTTACTTTTCTCCTCTTGCAGCTGGAGGATCCTCAGTGCCTCTGTGGAGAAGGAAGCCAGGGGGCCCTGTGAGAGCTCTTGGAGAGTCAGTGTTGGGCAGAGGTCGTGACCCCACAGCATGTCGGGCATCGGAGGGCACTGAGAGGACTTGGGTGTTTACCCCAGGTGAGGTGGCAACCAAGGGAGAGATTTGAACAGAGAGGGAAGCACCCTGACTCAGGTTTCAGTGGGATCCCTCTGGCTGCTCTGGGGAGGACAGGCTTTTGTGGGGTGGTGGGGAAGGATAAGGAAGACACAGCAACCGATGAATACCTTTCTTTTTGCTCAAGATCTCCTCTAGGTGCACTTTCTCTCCATTCACTGAAAAACACGATGACACTTTCAGCCCCCAGGGGCTACATCTTGTGTCCCCACTGCAACTTCTTGCAAGTGGAAAAGCCACACAGAAGGAGTGTTACAGCCCCAGGAGAGGTGAGGTGGGTCTTCTTGCCATCTCTGCACCCATCTCCCATGAGGACCCCCCTGTTCCAGCTTCTCCCCCTCCATCCCCACATTCCCTGTAAGTGCTGCAGAAGTGAAGATACTGAAGCATGTACAAGGTTTACACTGAGGGGACAGATGAATATAAAGAAATAAATACATTGTGTCAGGTGGAAATAAAGGCTCTGAAGAAACAAATGAAGCCAGTGAGTGAGAGTGACCTGGAAAGGGTGGGAATCTATAATTAGATGAGACCGTCTAGGTAGGTCTGTTGGGGTGAAGTTTGAGTAGAGAGCTGAGAGATGACATGGGATAGCAGGAGGCAATCCAGATTATGTGGGCTAAGAGCACTGTGGGCAAGGCAACAGCCTGTGCAAAGGCCCTGGGTGGGCACAGGAGCGTCAGCAGTGGTCATGGGATCTCTGGGTCCCTCTTTTGACCCCACTTACAGGATTCTAATTCCCTATGCAGGGCCTCCCAGAGAGCTTGGGTCTCTCCAAGTTCCTCACTTGATTTCTTCTTCACTGGGCCAAAGAAGGGAAAAAGACACTGTGAGTGCAGTCTTTAGTCTCGCTGTTCTTTTGCAACTGTGACATTACACATTCATCTTCCAACAACCCTGGAGGGGCCTAGATTTTGTAGATGAGGAAATGAAGGCATTCAAAGCCCAGACCCTCTCTGCTGGCCCCAGCTGGCCAGTGTATGCCCCCAAGTTTACCTTGTTGAAGCTCATTAATTCGGTTAATCAGGTCCTCGATCTGTGGCTCCAGGCTTCCCTCTGAAGAAAGGAAGGAAGAAAGAATGAGCTAGGAAGACAGATGCCTGGCTGTCCAAGGCAGATGGAACAGGGGTGGGTGACAGCATTGTGTCTCTGCTGCCATCAATCAACCTGCAGGTGCCCCTGCTGTGTGCTGGGCTGTGAGAGAGGCCCTTGCAAGGCTGGCATTCTGGCGGGGGGAGCTGGACACTGAACAAAGACATATGAATCCGTTCAGGTGGCAGTAACTGCCATGAGGAGAAATAAAGTGAGGCAAGGTGTTCAAGCGCAAAAGGGTAAAAGGTGCCTCTTGAGATAGGGAAAGGCTCCAAATCCGGTGGGAAGCAGGCCCTGCAGCTAAGTAGGGTGGAGAGTATGGAGGGGGAATCACTCCAGGCAGAGGGAACAAGCGCATGTCCCCTGCAGTGGGAGCGCTGAGGGGCTGGTGTGCTCAGTACAGTGAGCAAGCGGAGAGCTGCAGGAGGGGAGGTGGGGAAAGTGGGATGTGAGACCACTCAGGGCTTCTTGGGCCATGGTGGAAGCTTCCAGATGTAATTCTCAGTGTGGTGGGAGCCAATGGAAACCTCCCACCTGGCCCATTCTGTCAAAAGCCAGGCAAGGCTGGTTGTCACTTCTGTCAACCTGGACTCTGATATTGCCCTCATCTGAGAAATGGGGGAAATGCTGCTTTCACGTTGTGGGTGGAAGCCTGCAAGTTCTCCAGGGACAGGGAGATCACTGTCCCTTTTAGGGAGTCACCTCTAACTTCTCCCAGTCCCTGTTTCAGAGGTTGGTATGGAGAAGGCTTCCTCCTCATCCCTCTCTGGCTTCAAGGTTGGCAACACAGAGCTGGGGCAAAAAGCTGTCCAAATTACTTACTGGGTCTCACTGCCAACCTGAAAGACTCTTTGGAGTTAACCTCAGGCCCTGGGTTTTCCAAGGTCACCAACTCCAGCTTCTCTGAGTTCCAGGACAGTGGTGCTCTCCACGGTGCTGATTATAACAGACAGAAATCTCTGAGGGTCTTTGTTTTACTGGAGATGGTCAGTGGGTCACTACGCATTTCCATTCCTGCAATTTCTCTACCTGATTTTAGCCTAGACAGCAGCCCCAACACACTTCTTTTGTGACACATTTCCTCCACAGAATGTTGATTATAATGATCAGAAATCTCTGGGGTTCTTGTTTTACTGGAGATGGTCAGGGTGAGTCACTATGCATTTCCATTCCTGCAATTTCTCTACCTGATTTTAGCCTAGACAGCAGCCCCAACACACTTCTTCTGCATGCAGCCACAGAGTGGGGGAAGGGGAGATTCCCTTTTGTTTGGAACAGACTGATGGATTACAGAATTTTAAGCTAAGGATGGGCTGGGGGGGTCTTACCTCAAACCTGGCCAGCACTGCCCCAGCCTTGATATGGGTACTAGATACAAGCTGGCTTCCAGCTCTCCCTAAACAAGCAAAGTAAGGTGCAAAGCCATTTGCATTGCCACTTGTCATTGGTATATAAAAAGGGAGGACAAAGAATACATACCCATACGTGTATTTTTTTTTTAAAAAATCTCTGCGAAGATAGTTAAGAATTGAAAAAGAGTTGCTGCTTGCCTGTGGGTCAAGGAAATAGATGACTGATGTGTACATGTGTGGAGGGGATAGGTTTTTCCATCCCCACAAACTTCTTGAATTTTGAACTGTGGGGCTGTATTTTTAGTTCAAAGAATTAAATTGTGTAAGAGAGAGAAAGTACAGGATAATTTCCTAAGGTTGTTTAGTTTGAACCACATCTGTCTGGCTTGAGACCTTAAGCCAAGGCTCAGACACAAGAAGACACATGACCTTTCTGCAGCTTCATCACCATAGCCAGCAAGTCTTCTGTCTTCTTTGAAGACTTGGCCTGCCCTGTGGAGATGAAAACCAGAATTACAGGACCCAGTGACAGTGAGAGTGGACTGAGAAGGGAGTAAGGAAGTTTCAGTGGGCTTTTCAAACACCCCTGGGCTGGGGCTGAAAATGGGCTGAGGGACAGGTTTCCAGCCAGAGCAGGGCCCCTGCAGAAGCCCTGTACCTTGTCCCAGAGATTTGTGTTGTATGCTGGATGAGTCAGGACCCCTAAGGGTCAGCTTCTTCCTGAAGGGTCAAAAGATACCACAGATGTCCCCTTAATGAAACTCAAGGGTGAGAGAAGGGGATGCACTTTTGCTGTTGCTGCCGTTCAAGATCATTATGAAGTTCTAATCAATACAATAGAGCAGGGAGATTTCATAAGCATTTCTTTAAAATAATTATAGCTCATCAATTACAAATTTTTAATGAACTGATATATCTAGGCAATAGTTATAAATGGTTGCTAACATTAAGAAAAAACAACTAAATATTATGAGCCTCTTGATGGAAAAATACAACACTACCAACGAAGGAATTTTGTCCAAAAATCCCTACACAAAACAAAAAATGGAGTCTCATTAAGCTTTGATATTTAAATACTAATTCAGAAAAAATACAAAGGGCAGATAAACATGTTAAATGACACCATTGGGGGTGCAATCGACATCATGCAGGCTGTGGGAAACTCCATACAAAAGCCTGGTTTCTTCAATAAACAAATTGCAAAAAAGAAAATGAGGGAGAGGGAAAATCCTATAGATTAGAAAAGTCCTGAGACATATATCAACCAATTGCAATGAATAGATCCTATTTGGATCCTGATTCAAACACACACAATTTCACCATATATACTTCTCTACATATTTTAACATGAGCCCATGCTACTTTTAACATTCAAATGACAACAACAACAAAACCCCAGGACAATGTTAACTTCTTAAAAAATCTTAAACTCTTAAAATCCATGATTAAAGGTCAAATCCCAGTGGCCCACTACTTTCCAAGGAAAACTGGACAGAGAAGATGAAAGGCAGCTAACAGAACACATATGATAGCCAAAAAGTTAATGACGAAATGTTTACCCACAATAGGATACAGTGAAAAGTTCCTCTCTCAGACCCTAAATTCCTCAATTCTCTTCCTCAAAGGCCACTAACATTCCAAGCTATTTGTGGGTACATGGAGATAATTCAGTTCATATACAAACAAACGTCCTGCTTTTTCTATGTACGTGGTAGCATGTCATGCATGATGCTCCACATCTTGTATTTTTCATTTGACAATGTATTCTGGTGATCTTTATATTCTTTCTAGTGGCTGCATGGTGTTCCACTGCATGGATGTACCATAATTTAAGAGCATAATTTAATATTGATGGATATTTAGGTTGTTTCCCTTATTTTGCTGTCACAAACAGTGCCACAATGATCATCTGTATTCATGTTCTTGGGCTGTCATAACAAAGTACCAAAAACTGGGTTTTCCCTCTGTGTCTGTGTTTCACATGCCGTTCTCTCCCTGTATCTCTGTGCATTGGTATTTCCCTCTTCTTACAAGGACACCAGTCACTGAATTACAGCTCACCCTAATCCAGTATGACCTCATCTTAACTAATTATATTTGCAAAGACCCTACAGTCACATTCTGAGGTTCTGGTGGACATGAATTTTGGAGGGACACAATTCAACCTAGTACACCATTCTTGGACATCCTTCTCTGTGCTTGCAATGGAATGTATCTATTGGCTACACCTGGATTTCTCCCTAGAAGCTACCTACTGGATCGAAGGGTATGTGTATTATTAAATTTGACTGATATTAGAAAATTGCCTTCCCCTGTTTCAGGCTCACAAAGGAACTCTTCTTGATACTCTTACCAGCCAAGTATGTTTTCAACCTTTTTCATTTTTTACCAATCTGATAGGCAAAGACAGTGTTTCATTTGAAACTTTTTGATAATAAATATCAAAATCTTATTCATCTCCCCTTGATCAGAAATTCCACTCCTAGGAATGCATCTCAAACAAATAATTAAATATGATGGGAATGATGTTCACTGTTTCACTGTTTGTAATTTTAAAATAAGGAAGTAACCTGAAGATACCTTAGGGGATTAGTTACTTACAGCACGTTTGTAGGATGAAATTCTTTGCAGCCATTAAAAATCATACTGTAAATCAGGGATTTTTAACCTGCACCTATTAAATTTTATTGAAATGTTTGATGGTATATTCATTTTGTTTACATATTTTTGTCTGGCTTGAGATCTTTTATAAGTTAGTATGCATTAGTTTAATTTTGCATCTTAATTTTTAATTACTTACATAATAAAATGTAGAAGAACAAAAGTAAAATGTAAAAGTTTCCCCTCACCTACAGCCCTTTTTCCAAGTCCCTCCCCTTTCCAAAAGTAACCACTTGCATCAGTTTGGTGACAACATTTGGACCTTTTCGTAAAATACATTTTATGTGTTGCTTTAATTTTTACTTCTTACCCAAGTAAAATCTAAGAAAATCCAAATACTACAGAAATACATGAAGTTAAAATGAAACTTCCCCTTCTCTGCTTGGCCTTAAATCTCACTGCCTTCCCCAGATAAAATAATCTTTAACAGGTTGGTATGTTTCCTCTTGAGATTTTTTCATTTTTAAAATATTCTTAAATATTTAGAAATAAAAATTTAAAGCTTTTTAAATAACAGTAAGGGGCAGTGTTTGTAATTGTTTCTTTTTAATACTTTACTATGAAAACTTTCAAATTCACATGAAAGTAGAAAGGATACTATAATGAACTCTGATGTACTCATAGCCCAGATCTCACAATCATTAACATGCACCTCTACTTGCTTCAGCTGTTTTTCCTGTGTTGAAGTATTTTCAAGCAAGCCTCGGACTTCATTTTGTTCCCAGTACTTCATTAAGAGTCTCAACTACTTAAGGGCATTTTCTTAGATGACCCCAATCCTATAATCATGCCTGACAAGATTAATACTCATCCCGTACTATCACCCAATATCCAGACTGTGTGCAATTTCCCGATTGTCCTCACGTCTTTTACAGCTGGCTTCTGCGACCACTTCTGCAAAAGCTCCGCCTGTGCTTTTCCTCTCCACCGCTTTCTAGTGCTAGTCAGGAAATATCACTGAAAGTGAGTGATAGGTAAATCTTTTAAGTAATCCAACTGACACCTTGATAAAATTTTTAAAAATGTCCATGTTACAAAAAAGAAAACAGCCTGTTGAGTATAAGCACCCTTTTAAATATTTTATTTTGAAATAATTTCAGATGTACAAAGTTGTAGAAATAGGTCACAATGCTCCCATTTTCCCTTGTACCAGATTCCCCATTTGTGAGTGGTTCTGAACCATAAATTGCAGACATCTTGGCCCATTACTCCTTAATACTCCAGCATATATATCCTACGTACAGAGGCAATCTACCAAGTAACTGCAGTATAACCATCAAAATATGCATGTTAATATTGATCCAATATTAATATAGGATCCTCAGATGCCATTCAAATTTTTCCTCTTATACCCTTATATTTTAAAATTATATAGTACTACTTACATTTTTCTAAAACAAAAAAAAAATCAAAAAATACCTCCACCTCTGCACCACCCCAAAACCCAAGTCCCTTGTCCACAGTTATCACTTAGGCTTTTAGCCTTCAGACAAATCTGTGCAACACACACAGGGCTTGTACCCCTTCCTTTATTGCTTCAATCCCAAATGGCTTTTCTCTAATAAAAATATGATGTCCTCTGCAGCTTACTCTGTGTCAATATATAATGATCTTATCCATTTAAAATTTAATTTTAATTAATTCAAATTAAGTTGGAATTTAATTTTTATTTTTGTCTCTTAAAAAAAATCCATCATATAGACATTCTACAGTGTGCATGGATACCTCGATTTAGCCATTTCTGTGATTGTTCCTGTGTTTTGTCTCTATCACCAACATGGTGGTATCGCCATTCCTGGTCCATGTATGTATGAATCCCCCTGTGATTACCTAGGATAGTGACTGCGGATGTGGAATGGTATTTTAGATGCTAAAAATACTCTGCCAAACTGCCTCTAGCAAAGCTTTTACTGGTCAGTTCTCCTCCCTCTGAAGCAAGAGAAAGCCTGTTTCATCGATATTAGATATTATCCCTCCCTTTATAAAGCCAATTTGATGGATTAGAAATAGTAACTTGATACATTTTTCAATTTTCTCCCTTGCTGGTGATATTAATCATAACTTCAATTTTGAGGAATTTGAAAGGTTGATACTAAAAGTTTTTTTTTTTAAACCACATTGGCAGCTATATTATATGCTAAATAAATGGGATCCATTTGTATTTCCATCTGTTCTTTGTCGAATGCACCGGGTGGCTCTAATCTAAAAGAGTTCTCTGTTTTAAAGTTATCTCATTATTCACACATTAAAAAATTACTGAGCACCTATTATATGCCAAGCAGACATTGCTTTAGGTGCTGGGGAAACAGAGGTAAATAGTCTCTGTTCTCATGGTACTCACATCCTAGGACAAGACAATAAACAATAATCGCTTTTTCCATGTCTGTATGGGAAGGTCTGGCAGGATGCAATCTGTTGATTAATACAGCAGTTTGAAAGTGTGCAGAAAGGGGAGTTAGATAAAAGGAGGGCAGAAAGTTGACAACTGTTGAACCAGTGTGACGTTCATCATGCTATTTTCTCTACTTTGGTACATTCTGAAAATTTCTATAATGAAAAAAACAGTAGTGGCAGACCAGAGGATTATTGCCTTGGGATTTTTTTTTTTCTTTTGGCTGAATTGCAACTTCCAGTAGGCTCTTTCTAGGCCAAATCCCCATGCTCGGGGGTCGAGGTGTCATTATTCAAGTCAATATCCTGGAGAAAAGAAACTGTCTTGGGGGAGGCCATTTTCGATTAGGAGATTTAAGAGTTCATGCAAAGTGTGATGTGGGCTGGAGGTGAAATGGTATCGGGGAATTACTGCTGATTTCCTTAGGGGAGACTGCAGCAGGGTGATTTCTGTGAAGAACATCCCTCCCCCCTTTTGTTTAAGAGATGCATATTGAACTGTTTATGGTTTACTTTAAAATAAGCAATATATTCAATAAAGTTGACAAGAGTTAACCTAAGTGATGAGAATGTGCATGTTATTTATCTTCACTCTGTTGAACAGTTAAAAGTTACAAAAAGCTTAAAATTTCACTTAAAAAAGAAAAAAATCCTATTGCTATCATATTTTCATAATTATAATAGTAGGAATCCTTCCACCTTTCTATCCTTTCTGCCCTGGTGCAGAGAGAATTGCAGGCCACTAGCCCTTAACTACCTTCAGCCTCCTCGGCGGCTTCTGGCGACTCCACGCTCACAGGCTCCAACTTCCCCGCCATTTTCCAACGCGGGGCTTGCGCGGGCGCCTTACACGAGATGATTGGCTAAAAAAAACCACATGTGAGGGTAGACGGGCCTACAGTGCGCATGCGCACAGACCACGCTCGCGCCATCTGTTGACCGCATTGGAATAGTCAGGTGTCCACTCTGGGCAAGCGCAGAACACCCGGCGGCCCTGATTGACGATGCGCATGCGTACAATCATGAGGCTGCGACTCCAATTTAGACAAACGAGGGCAGGGCCAGGGTATTGGCCAGTCACGATATGAGGGCTGAGCGCACACGGACAAAACTCTGGGGTGGTCTTTCCAGCTTTCGGTTGCTCATGTTGCGCATGTTGTAGGTCTGGGACCCATGTGTGTGTGCTGTGTGGTGGTTCACAAGAGCTCAAGTCCCTTTCTGTTTACAAATCTTCACTGAAGAGTTTACGGGAGAGGATTAGTTATCTCCGTTTTAGGGAGGAGTAAAAGGAGCCTTAGAAGCTAAGGGCACCTCCTACGTAAAAATGCTGGATCTCAGCCCCTGCGTGAAGAAGTCACGTGCTGTACACCCTGGGTTACACAGGTGGACACGAGACCACCTTCTTACTGATCTTAGCAGCAGCCGGCATTGATGGGGGTCATTTTTGGCAGGGTAAAGATCAACAGAAGTACATGAAGGGCAAAGGAAGGAAGAGCCTCTTAAGGGTTGGTTTTAGGCCTTTTATGAACAGTTTTTTCTTTAAAATACTCTCAGGCCAGTTCCAGGCACAGGCTGGCCCTGCGTTCCCATTCCACAACCCTGATGGGCCACACCAGAGCCCCAGGCCATACTTGGACACTCAGGGCTGAGATTCCATCGAGGAGGCAGACCCCTGAAGGACGTTTGGAGGGTACAGCCCCTGACAGAGGCCGGAACACCATCCAAACGGAGGAGGTGAGGCAGAGGGAAGGGAGAGGGAGGCTGAAGGATTTCCCCAGAGGTGGAGGTGCATGAGGAGGCTGGGAGAGGAGACTGCTCACCTGGCTGCTGCCACCCATCTCTCTGTTGTCGGCAAGCCGTCAGAGCTTGCCCATTGCTCCGGGAGACAATGACCAGCCACAGACACACCCCCACCCACATTTCCAGGGTGGAAATAGAAGGTAAAAACCGGAAGTGGTTGCTCCAAGCACAGCCCCGTCTGGGAGCTCTGTTTCTCAGAGTCCAGTGAACAAGCCATTATGGGGAGCTTGGTCCGCAGAGGTGGCTGGTGGTGTGGAGTACTTGGGTGGGTAACGAATGAAGAGCCGGTCCTCTTCTTTCCTCACCCAGCGCAGGAGTTTGGTCACTACCAAGATCGCACCTCCCTTGGTCACCAGGGGGCTGAGGCAGGTATAGAGCTCGAATTTGGAGGTCACCTGGGGAATTGGGAAGAGTCAGAGTCAGATGGGCCAGATCTGGCCATGGACAATCCTGTCTTTCCCAGCCCAGCTCCACATCTGCCTCCTACAGCTTGGAAGATACACCTGGCAGCAAGTCCCAGCTGGTGCTGCCTGGACACGGGGCTAAGGGAGATAAGCTTTTATTATTGTGTCATGGATGGGCTAGGGGTTCTCTGTTGGGCCGAGGGGTCAGATGGACCTAGTGGCTTTGACTGGGTGATGCTGGCTGTGTCTGTGTGTGTGTATGTGTGTGTGTGAGTGTACGTACCCTCTGGACCTCAGTTTGCTCATATGTGGACTGGGGATAACAATAAGAATGATATTTAACATTCCGTGAGTAACTATTGTATAAAAGATCCTGCTCTAAGCTCCACACACCTATGCTTTCATCTACAGCCTGAGCATAATGTAAAGAGGAACTCAACTCAATCCTCACACCAGCCTGAGAGACCCGACCTCACTGGGTCACCAACACCTTCTCTGTGCCATGTCCCATTGCTCTCCTTTTCACTCTCTGTTCCAGACACTCTAGCCTCTCCTTGCTGTTCCACAAATACAGCCAGGCTCAGTCCTATCTCACGGCCTCTGCAGTCCTTTCCCTCTGCCAAGTGTATCTTCCTCCAGATACTCACATGGCCCCCCACCTCCCCTCTCCACTTAGATGCCATCTCCTCAGGAAGGCCTCCCCTAAACACCTGACTTAAAATCCTGAGCCTACCATACCAACGATACCATAATGGTATTGTTTTTTAAATACCATTAAAAGGTACACGGGATCCTTGGAAAAATGACTGAGTCTAGGACAGGTGCAGAGAATGTCAAGTAAGATGGGCACACAGTGAGAAGGACGTGGCAAGGAGACACACGGACCAGCCTGGCTAAATCAGCGACAATTTAGCACCAAAATAAATGCTAGAAAAGGATTTTAGCCCACTGAATTAAAGAAAAACCCATGAGACCATACTGATATAAAATTAAAAATTCAACAATGGGAGAAAGAAAAGTTCTTCCTTATAATAGAATCTCAACCGATAAAGGTAGAAAGAATGATGGAGTTATAAAAATCACCATCTGGCAAATTTGTGGATAAAAGTATAATGAAAAAACAGGGCATTGATGTAATCACCACAGGTATTACTAATTAAAAAGGGGAAGATACTAACTTTATACTGGAGAAATGTGGAGGATGCCACTGTAACTATGTGATCAAAGGTGACAACATCAACAGCGGGAAAGACTGACATCTTGTGCCTCTTCATTATGATGCTAGGACAGGCACAACGTCACTCTGGGGTACTCCTGCCAAAAATGCATGGCTTCAATTTACTCATGATATGACATCAGAAAAACCCCAGTTGAGTGACATTCTCTAAGCTACCTGGCTGGTACTCTACAAAAGTGCCAAGGTCATGGGAGATAAAAAAGAGTGAGAAACTCTTCCGCAATGAACAAGACTAGGGAGACACAATAAATCAATCCGACATGGGATCCTAGACTGGATTCTGGCCCAGTGACAGGACATGAATGGGCCAGTCGGTGGCATCTGCACGAAACCTGTAGATTAGATGTTATTATACCAGTGTTAATTTCTTGAGTTTGTTAAGTGGTTATATAAGATGTTAACCTTTGGAGAAACTACGTGAAGGGCCTCTTTCTAGTAATTCTTTATATTATTTTTGCAACTTCTTTTGAAGTCCAAATTTACTTGCAAATGAAAGTTAAAAAAAAATTGAAAATAAAATCCTGAGCCTAGATCAACACCTGATACACAACAGACAACACTAAATTATTTAATAAATATGTGCTAACTGGCAGAGCCTGGGGGAAGGTGCCATTTCCATTGAGGTTACTTCACTGGCCTCTCTGAGTAGCTGACCTTTAACAAACTCATAGGAAATGAGAGCTGGAACCCAGCGGAGACCCCAGGAGAGGAGACCCCAGGTAGAGGGCATAGCATGGGACCAAGCCCATAGCATTCGGAGAGTGCTCGGGACTCACGGAGTCAAAATGAGCTGGTGGCTAGTGGGGTATGTCCAGACACACGGGAGGGGTTGATTGTGAATCAGCAGGCACAGAGATGGCTGTTAATGGGCCTCTTGAAAGTCAGACACTGGACGGGTGGCTAATGGTGAGGTTAGTGTAGGGTTGCAGACACTGTGACTAGTCGTTCTGGGTTTCGAAGACACGTGTGTAATGGGAGGGACAGCGCTGCAGGCAAGGCATAGCCCAGGTGGAGGCCTCGTGTGCTTGACGGAGGCGCCATGGCTGGAATGGACACAGTGTAGGGAAGGGAGGCCTGAAGGGGGGAATTAACTCGCTCAGAGCCCTGCCCAGCTCACCCAGGCCAGCAGCGTCTCCTTCTCAGCCACGTGGTAAATGAGGCGCAGGGGTCGGGAGGTGCTGTGGAGGCGGGCGTGCAGGCGGTGGTACAGGTCCGACAGCCGCTGCCGCTCCTCCTCTCTGCTGTACGGGGCCTCTAGCTCAGGGCTGCCATGCAGGAGGGAGGTGGAAGGCACGGTTAGTCCAGGGCTTTCTTGGCTGCCCCACCTCCTCTTTCATTCTAGGGATTTCAAGTAAGTCAGGGAGCTAAGCCTCTCCCACTAGACTTGAGAATTCTCGGTGATTGGAGGCCAAGCTTCTCCCATCAAAGTAGGGGACTCCCTGAGTACTGGGCCCGTCTCTCCACTAGAATAGGGGGATACTTTTAGGTCTAGGGTTGAGCCTCCATCATCAGACAGAGACTTGTTCTGTTCCCTCTTTCTAGAGCATGGCTGGCTGTCTCTCCTGAGTCATGTCTATGAGATGCTGAACTTCTTGGTTGGATAAGGCTTTCCACCTAGCCAGTTGCCCAAAGGGTCAGGGCCTACCTGGTAAACTGGGGCAGCTGGCGGTGGTGGTCAGGAATGTCCAGTGGCTTATAAAGGAAGTGCCGGAGGCCAGGTGCCCCCACAGCCTGCACGCTGTAGGCAGGGGTGTTGGCTGATGGGGCATTAGAGAAGCTGACAGCATCCCCAAGGGCACGCATGGCACCAAGGGCACGCATCCCATCCTCGACCAGGCGCCGGCAGGCGGCCATGGCATGGAAGGCTTCACGCTGGGTGCCCAGCAGCAGCAGACAGACAGGCATGGCATCCAGGCGGGCCACATAGGCATAGAAGAAACCATCAGGGTTGAAGCGGGGCAGGCACACGGGTGCCCATGCCTCACCTGCTGCAAAGGCTGGTGCACCCACCCAGTCGAGCAGCAACTGCAGGTCAGCTGGGTCCAGCCGGCACTCAGCCAGCACATTCCGCTCCTGGGCTGCTGTTATCAGTCGACCGCCAACTGCCAGCACTGACAGTGCCAGGCCGGGTGCTGTGCAACGTCGGAGCAGCGCACCCAGTGCGTCCCTCATCGGGCGGGCGAGGGGCACGCAGCGCACAGCACCTAGGAGCAGGGCACCTGGATCTTGCTCCACGCTGTCCAGAAGTCGGTCCAGCGTGCGCTCTGAGCCGGCCAGCAGGCGGCGGAGGTCGTAGTTCTGCTTGTGTGCGAAGATGCGGGCGACACTCGCACGTGTCAGCGTGCTTACGATCTGTGCATGCACAGCTAGCAGCTCCCCTCGCAGCTGGGCTGCTGACTGAGGAGTCCGTGACACGGCTACCAGCAGCAGTGGGCCCTGTTGTAGGAACACCAGCTTGTGGTCCTCTGGGGGAGGGAAAGGGTGGGCCAGGGGTGGGTAGAGATGGATCAGGAGTGACCAGAGGGGGACAGGCAGGGCTCTTCTGCCCTCCCCCCAACACACACACACCTGTCCTGAGTCCACACAGTCACTCTGTGGGCACCCGGGCTGGGGTAAGAACAAGCTGGGGTAGTTTGGACACGTGTAGAGACATGGTAGGATAGCCGAGGGATCAGGTAGGTTAGACACACAGCACAGAGCACGGGTGGGGAGACATGGAACAAGGACTGACACAACAGAGAGACACCCAATTCAGCCACACAGCCCCCTCAGTCATGCTCTCAGGCAACAGGCAAGTAGCCAGCTAGTCATTTAGATGCCAGGGAGTCAATAATTCAGAACCCAGAGAGATGGACCCCCCCCCACCCCACATGACAGAAAGACCCCTGGCTAGCCATCCACATGCTCACTCACCCTTGGCTGGCTGGACAGTGCTTCAGGCAGACAGACAGACAGACCTACCCATGGCTCATCAGACAAACCTCTAGCCAGCCAGCCATATCCCAGTCACTGTCCCTCATTCTGCCTCCCGCCTATTTGCTCACCAGCGTAGATGGCGCGGATGGCATCTCCTGCGCTCTGCACGAAGGACACCAGGGCTGTCATCACACCCATGGTAGCTGACAGTGCCTCCACACTACCGTACCGTGAGTAGATGGGCTTGCCAGCCTCACTCAGCACAAACACATGCTTCCGCTGGCTGCGCCAGTCCTCATCGCTGGGATCCCCTCCCTGGCCTCCAGAGCCACTCTCAGGGATACCCATGGGACTACTCTCAGGGGCTGCAGGACCCCAGAGTCGACAGGTGCTTGATGGGGCCTCTGTCTGGGGCAGTGGTGACAGGCTGGGTGGCTGGTCCATGGCCTTGGATCCTGAAAGGGAGCCCCTGGTGGGTCATCTGCCTATGTAACCCCTACTAATTCCATGTCCCCAAGGACCCACCAAATCTCTACCAGTCCCCCAGTGACCCCTACATGCTGACACAGACCTCCAAGTGTCTCCCCTACCCCTCAATGACCAATGACTGCCCTAGGACCCCCCTGTGACATCCACTGACTCCCCTGACCTCTTTATTCTCATTGATAACCTCTCCCCTCCCCACAATAATCACCATGATATCCATTAACACACAGACTTTAATAACATCCATTGCCCTTCCCAGGAACCATCATTATTATCCATTTGCAACCTATGTTTTTATAATTTTCCTGTAAAACCTCAATGACTGCATATTCTCTCATTTTCTCATTGATATTCACTGATACTCCATGTCCTCAAATACCAATCACCTCCTCCCAATAACTGCCATTACCTGCTAATAATTCCCAAGGCCTCAAAGATTCCCCCATTTATACTCAGTTATGTCCAATGATCCTTCCCAATGACCCGTGTTCTCAGTGACTTCCACTGATTCCTGCAGTGAACACCTTTGTACATACTCTACACATCCACTAACACCTGAGCCTTCAAACTCTCCTACTGATCCCCTGCCTCTTCAAAGAATTTCACTTATGCCTGCCCCATCACCATTAACATCCACTCACATTCGGTTCCTTAAAGAGTCCCCAACAACCTACCACTGATATAAATACTCTGAGTGCCTACTGAACCCCACCTATCCCCTTTCCCACCTCAGTGACTTCAGTAACACCGTATCCCCAGAGACATTAACTTCTAAATAGTCCCCTTTGACCCTATTGGCTTTCTTTAGCTCACTCATTGAGCTAAACACCCTAAATCCCCAATGACCCTCTTTGACACCAAGAGCCCCTTTTGATTCCTCAATGACCTAAACTCACACCAAATCCCCAGTGAACATCTGTTGACATCAAATGACTTCCTTTTCATTCCTCAGTGATTTAAACTACACGAGTCCACAGGGACCTCCTACTGACCTGGCTATGGTTTAAGCAACTTACCCCTGAACCCCAAAAGATCCCTTACTGATCTCCCATTGACCTTTCCCCCCACCCCACACCATCCCACCCCCAGCCCAACAGCGACAACCCTTAGGAATTCCTTCCAAGGCCCCAGAGAGGGGAGAACATACCTGTTTTCTCCAGGCCCCCGTCTTCGGGATCCGGCGGGCCGGCGTGAACCCCTCCATGGTCTTCAGTCTCCTCACTGGAGATCCGCATGTCCTCCAAGTCTTCCGCGCCCCCGGGGGCTGCGGTAGCAGTGTCTCCTCCGGCCTCCATCTGCACATCCCTGAGGGAGAGGGGAATCGAAGGTGACGAGCAGGAAAAGAAACTTCTTAAAAGCCTTTATAGAGTCAGGCCCCCTTGGACACACTCCTACTACTCGTTTCCCCACGGTTTTCAATGGGATGAATCATTCAAAAACATGAACAAATACTTGCACACTCCGACACTTTCCAAAAAGGGGACTCTATCGGGCTCAAGTAAAGAAGACACATGAACACCTGTTTTAACCCCGTATCTCAATTGGCCGGATACCATTACTTCCCCGTAGCGGCGGTAGCATCACACTTCCGGGTGCGGCTGGGGATTTGCCACACTTCCGGGTGCGACACCTCCCAGGAGACACTTCCGGTTGCGGAGCTTTATTCGCTCCCCGCGGCGCCCCTCTCCCGCCGCCTATGGGTGTTCCCTCACAGTTGAGATGGCGCGCGCCACTCCCGGGTCCACGATGGATCTGGTCGGGAACCCAGTGAGCCCCCTCTGCACGCCTTTCCACGGAACTGGCTACAGCTGCCAACAGGGGCGAGCGAAGCCCACTGCTTGTACCGATGGCTGTTGGCGTGAGGAGGGCGCGGCTCGCTTTAGCCAATCCTGGAGTGTAGGGGGCGGGGCCACCTCCCTTCTGGCCCAATCTGGAGAAGCCGGCTCTCCCAGCTGTCCCCTCCCTCCCACCCTGCCCGCGTTGTACCTCGGCCAGTACTGTGCGTTGTATTACGTTTGTACCCGCCTATCCCTTGACTGACACATGCCCGGACCCAATGGAAGGCTTGAGCCTATTTCTCTCTTCCCTCGAAGACTCTTGCAGCCCAAGTCTTAATGGATACCTGTGCCGGACCAACAATCGTGCCCTGCCAGAATTGAGGCAACTTTCCCCTCCCTTATGCACCAAGAAAGCCAGGGTTGGGGTAGGGTGGGGTAGACAGGAGACGACTAAATTCTTGACGGGCAGCCTCTCCTTCCAATCAGCGTGCCGCGCACAGTCTGGTCAGCCTATAGGACTCGGATTCTAAAGAGACAGGCCTCTCAGAAGTAGGAAGTGTTCGTGGGCGTATTCAGTCAAAGGGCTCGGTGGCCTCTGAAAAAACGGAAGCGTGAGCCACGGACATCCTCGTGGTGCCAGGGAATGGGGCTGAAAAGACAAAGCTCAGACTGATCAGTATGTGTCCAGATCCGCAAAAGGCCGGGATGACCCCACCTGAGTAGGTAGAGTCTGAAGGCTGAGCCGTGAAGATTACAGCCCAGGACTAACGCAGCGTGATATGGGCGTGGCCTCGAAAGGCTTCTGAATCCTGGTTGGCTGAGGACACCTTGGCGCGCCACCATTGGCTAGATTGCCAGGAGGAGGCGGTACTACCTGACAATTTCTGTGTGAGGACGAGCGCGAGTGTAGACGCGCCCTCTCTGGACTGTCCGTCTTCTTTGATCTGGTGTTTCTATGTCTCTTCCTGCGACCCCTCAGTCTCGGAGTCTCGGCGTCTCTGGGTGTCTCTGCGTCTCTGCATCTCTGTGTTCTCTTCTTTATCTCCAGCTCCTTCTGTCTCTGTCCCTTCCCCTAGGTCTTTCTGTCTCTGAGTTGTGTTTTAGTCTTTGTACCGGTATTTCGGTGATTTCCCACCTTGTCTCCCTGACCAGAACAGTGGCGCCCTCCGGGAGCTCCACGAGGGCCTATTGGAGCCCTCAGCTCTGTCACTCGAGGATTCCCAGGGCTTCCTGGAACTGGAGGAATATTCCGCTGGCCCTGGGCAAGGGCAGGGCACTTTTGTAAAGGGAAGAGGGCCCAGCGGACGCTCACCTGCTGCTGGACCGGCCAGACTCTCTCCTGGGCTGCTGGGCGAACGGGTGGTCACTTTCTGTGAACAGTTTGGGAAAAGGTGTGGGAGACGCGCAGAGGAGCAAGGAAGCTGTGTGGACCCCTGCCATAGGAGGCGAGTGTGGGAGCCCAGGGTTCGAATTCCCGCCGCGACACTGCTTGAGGACTGAAAGCCCCCTCGGGGAGGGCTACCAGGAGCCTCGGGCCTTGGTTTCCCCACTCGTGAAACAATGACATGACATTATCATTCCAAGATAAAAGATGAGTTGCATCTCTCACTATCTACCACACACACACACAGAAATACCCCTACAATGCTTGTGTTTTAGTTGACTTGGGCTCCCATAACGAAATACAATAGACTTGGTGGCTTAAACAACAGCAAAAAAATTATTCCTCACACTCTGGAGGCTGAGAAATCCAAGATCAAGGGGCCAGCAAGGTAGTTTCCCTTCTGAGGCTTCTTCACTTGGCTTGCAGGCAGCTGCCATCTCACTGCATGTTCATATGACTTCTTTGTCATGGGAACACACAAGACAAAGACAGCAAGCTCTCTGGTGTCTCTTTTTATAACAGCACTAATATCAAGAGGGCCTCATGACCTAATTACCTCAAAAAAGGCCCCCATCTCCAAATACCACCACAATGAGGGTTAGGGTTCCAAACCATGAATGGGGGGGCATAAACGTTCAGTTTATAACAGTTTGGTAGGCTTTTTTAGATTGTGGAAGGAACACGTATCACATTTTAGTGTGTGAATTTGACCCATTTACAGAGTCACCTGTAGGTTTCAAATGGGGACCAGAACAAGGAAAGCAAATTCAGACTGCAGAATGAGCTCATCTAGCACGTGGGGTTTATGATCAAACAGACCCAGTGACATTCAAACTGCCCATGGCGAATAGGGATGCTTCGTGGAGGATCTGACAAGCACCAAAAGAAAAACACTGCACATACCTCTAAAATTTCTGGACAAATCTATCCTCAAGGTCAGCAGTCTGCTCAAGATCCCCAACTACATTCCCTCCCACAATTTTCTCCATGCCATCAAATTCTGATTATAATGAGTCATTGTAATGTTTTGTTTCTTCACCTGTGTGTTGATAAATAACAAAATACAGCGTCTCCACAGCTTAATCTTTATAAATTAATGGGCATATGGAAACCAAAAAAAGGAAACACATTGTCTAGAAAAAGTAAAATCAAGCTACAGCAACCACAAGATGAGCCAGATGTTGAAAATACCAATCAAGAATTATAAAGTAACTATTATAATGATTCTTATGAATAAGAATAAGAGCAAGGAAATATACTCTGCACAGAAATAAAAATTACAAAAGCTATTGAAAATTCTGGAACTGGAAATTATAAGATATGAAATTTACAAGTTAACTGGATGGACTAACTGGTGAATTGAGATAATGAAAAAATTAACCTGTACTAAAAAAAAAAGATAAATCAAGTTCCTCTTACTGCAGGAAATTATATCAAAAACTTGGCTCTTTGGAAAAAAATTAAAAGCATTCACAAGGTAGACCATATGCTCGACCCATAAAACAAGGGTTAATACATTTTAAGAAGTGAAAGCATACCGAGTATGTTCTTTGATTACAATAGAATTAAAATAGAAATTATTAACAAAAAATATCTGGAAAATCTCCAAATATTAGAAATTAAAACAACATACTTCATATTAACATATGGATCAAATGATAAACCTCATGGAATATTATAAAATATTTTGAACTGAATAAAAATAAAAATACAACAAGTAATATAGAGGGATGCAAAGTAGTGCTTATAAGAAAATTTACAACTTTATACCCTTATATAAATATGAAGAAATGTACATAATCAATGATCTACAGGTGAACCTTAAGAAGCTGGAAAATAAAGAGGAAATTAAACCTGAATTAAGTAAGAAATAAGGAAATATTAATAATAAGGAGTGAAAGTCAATAAGATAGGAAACATGCAACCAAAAGAGGAAATCAATACACCAATATTTGATTTTTTGAAAAGGTCAATAAAATTACTAAAACTTGTGCTTAAATGGTAAAACAGAGAGTAGATAAATTACCAATAGCAGAAGTGAAAGAGACAACATGATTTAGATCCCATAGACATTACACAGATAGTAAGGGAATAATATGAACAATTTGATGGCAACAATTTTGATGACCTAGATAAAAGGGAAAAATTATCAAAATAAACCAATACAAATATTTATTCACAAGGAACTTAGAAATCTGAAGAGCTCTCTGTCATTAAATAAATTGGATTTATAATTTTAAATTTTCCCATTAAAAAATTCCAGGCCCATCAGTGGTGAATTCAAATATTTAAGTAATAAAGATTACCAACTTTATACAATTTTGTCTAGAAAAGCAAGGAAGGGGGTACACTTTCCAATTTATTTCATAATTTGAGAGTTACCCTGATGATAGCTAGAACAAACATTATTAAAATAAAAAAGCAGACCAAATTCCTTCACAAATATGGATCCAAAAATCCTTAGAATATTGAGTTCAGTATATTGATAAAGGTGAGAAAGAATTTAACAAAATTTGATGTCTTTTCATTATAGACATTCTTATCAACTAGGAATAAAAGAAACTTCATTAAGTTGACACAGAACATAAAAGAAAAATCTGCAGCTAACTTCGTCCTTTATGGGGAAAGACTGACGACTTTCTCCCTAAGATTGGGGGAAAATCAAGGATGTCTGCTCTTGTCTCTTTTACTCAGGATTACACTGGATATTTAAAGGTAGTGTTAATAGGAAAGAAAAAGAAATAGAAACCTAAATATTAATAATAAAAACTCTTTTATTCTGAGACAGCATGGCCATGTGTATAGAAATGTAATGTACACATGAGTTTAACAAGGTCAAAGAGTACAAAAATCAATTTTATATGTATACACACATACACACACACAATTAATGAAGAAATGGAATATGAAATCCTAAAAGATAAATGCCACATACAGGGAGTGAGGAGGGTGTCAGGCATGAAGTCCTGTTGAAATAACAAGACCCTGGCCTCTCATCCCGCAGAAGCTCCTCAGTCCCAATTTGTGCATTTTTTTTCTCCTCGTGGATGACCAAAAGCTCTGAGAGAAAATTTGCTGTCTTCTAATTAGCTACCTCAGTGATTCTGTGCGACTGGATTCTGCAGCAAAGATTTCCTCAAGTGGGACCCATGCCAGCCTCTTGTTCTGCACACTCTTTTGTAGGTGGGTCCTATTCATGACTCTGGTGACCCATATCCCTTACATAAGGCTTCTGCCCTCTGAGTTGTCCGCAGGACACTGTGCTGACAGAACTAGTGGTCCCTGTGGACTCTTTATCCTCTTCAGAGCATTCTGAGTCTCTGGACCAACACTTGAACCACAGTGTGTCCTCTTCTGGAGCTGTCTGAATACATAGTACTGAATACATATGATTCCATGTGTTCCTTCAAAGAACTGAAAGTAGAGTCTCAAAGAGATATTTGTACCCGTGTTCACAGAAGCATTATTCACAATTGCTAAAACATGGAAGCAACCCGAGTGTCCATCCATGGATGAAGGGATAAGCAAAATGTAATGTGTGTATATGTGTGTGTGTGTGTGTGTGTGTGTGTGTATATATATATATATATAGCAGAAGTGAAAGAGACAACATGATGTTTCTGGTATCATCTTCCTCTTGGGAGAGCTCTTCCTTTTTTAATTGCCTTGTAAAGATTGTATGAATTATTAACTCATTTACTCTAAAGTCCATACGTGAAATGCAAGGAGCAGTGAACAAGTTGCTTTTTCTAATATTAATACTCCA
>CAUYSK010058627.1:0-13678 GCA_963575035.1 Avahi laniger | reverse complement strand
GGAGTTTGAGGTTGCTGTGAGCTAGGCTGACACCATGGCACTTACTCTAGCCAGGGCAACAGAGTGTGACTCTGTCTCAAAAAAAAAAAAAAAATAAAATAAATTTTGTGCTGTTATCTTAAGGGATATTAGTTTGTAGTTTTCTTTTTAATGTCTTGTTCCGGTTTGGGTAACGGAGTTTTGCTGGTCTTATACTTGAAAAGGACGGATGACAGAAGAAAGATTGAAGGTAAACTTGGTATTCCTTTTTATTTTCCCAGTGCTTTATACATTTAACCAGCAAAGTGATATAGACCTGATATGCTCATTGTGGGAATATTTTTTAATTAAAAATTAAATTTCTTTAAAATGTATAGATTTATTCTTATTTCCTATTTCTTACTGTATTTAGTAAGTTATGGTTTTTCAAGGAATTTATTTTATGTGAAATATCAAATTTATTGGCATAAAGTTGATAATATTTTCTAATTATCTTTTTAATGTCTGTAGAACTTGTAGTGATGCCACTTTTTTTATTCCTAAATTAACAACAGTTTGTGTTGTCTCTTTGATCATTCTTCCTAGTGATTTTGCAATGTTATTAATTGTTTTCAAGAACCAAATTTTGGCTTCATGCAGGGGTCCATGCCTGTAATCTCAGCACTTTGGGAGGCCGAGGAGGGAGGATTGCTTGAGGCCAGGAGTTCAAGGCTGCAGTGTGCTATGATCGTACTACTGCACTCCATTCTGGACAGCAGAGCAAGACCTTGTCTCTAAAAAAATTTTTACAAAAGAACCAAGTTTTACCTTTGTTGATTTTCTCTATTGTTTGTCCATTTGCTGTTTTGTTGATTTCTGGTCTTTATTATTATTTTGATTATTCCCTTTACTTACTTTAAGTTTAATTTGCTACTCTTTTTCTAGCTTTTAAAAGTAGATTTGAATCCAACTCTGACAATGTTATATGTGGGACTTAATTACTCTGCCTCTGTTTCCTTATTGTTAAAATGAGAAGCATGTTGTTATCTGTTTTATATAGTTTCCGTGAGAGATAAATAAGATGCTACATGAAGAGTATTTTCACCCAAATCTGGTATATAGTAAGTACTTAATAAATGTTATCAGTTATTAAGCATTTAAAAATAAGAAGAATATATATTTATTGACTGTCATAATAGTAGGCTCACAATAATCTCATGAGATAGGTACTATTATTTTTGTCATTTCGTATATGAGAGAACAGCAGTTTAGAAAGATTCGTTGTTCAAGGAAACAAAGTAAATGGCAGTAATAGCACTAAAATCCAGATTATTCTCCAAAGTTATGCTCTTAACCACTATGTATATTCTCTTTAACAAAATAAGTAGCTGTCATTTAATGGGTGCCTATCTTATACTAGCTCCTGTGATAAATATTTTACACACATTATTTCAGTTTCTCTCTGCACATTGCTGTAACTTTGATGGCGTTTACAGATAAGGACATTGAAGTGCAGAGAGGTTAACTAGCTCAACGGATGTCTTATGGTGGGAAGGTGGAGAAGTGGCCATTCAAACAACCCACGCTCTTTGATAAGATTTTTCTGCTCTTACTATAAAACTAGACTACTTCTTTAGCTCTCCACCTACTTATTTTTATCGTCCAAGAGAAAACTCAAGGACTGAGCTACTATTTACCGTGAATTGGTTACTACGCCTATGGCATAGATGTTCAGCCAATTTTGACACAGTCTCTCTTTTCCTCGGTTTTATAAAACAAATATGGCAAGCCTCATGAGTCCTCCAATATGTGACTTGTCTTCCCCCTTTTCTCAAATATGTGCTTAACTTAAATCTCATAAACTGCAATTGCATTTCATATGTTCCATTTACCAAGACAGCAGTCATGTCTGCACTATTATAAAAGTTAGAGAAATACATATGAACTGAGTTTTAGAATAAAGAAACACAACATATGAATTAGTTCTCTCTTCTTTATGTTTATGGAATTATGGGACTTCACATATAATGTTTATGCACATTTCTGAAAGTGACCTTCCAGATCATTTTAGATTAAATCACATTATACAAATTCCTATCTCTATACTACTTCCCTCTCCCTTTCTCTCCCATGGTTTAAATTTCATATCCCTGATAGCTATGATCCTGGTCTTCCATTTTACAATTACTAGAGCATTAAACTATAATAGCCCACTCAGAGAGGTTGTTTGCTTTGTTGGTTGTTTGTTGATTTCCATAGGAAATTTCTCCGTAGGAAGTTATTACAATGCCTGGCAGTAGTATGTGATGCCGGTGGTAATGGTGGTGGTGGCTGTCAGTTATTCAACACTCAATGTGTGCTAGAGACTCTCCTTAAGCATTGTACATGTGTTAATGGGTTATGTCAGCTGAAAGAGTAAGTACACCCTCATCATCATCTGACATAAAAAAGTCACCTGCTTTCTTTCTCTTTGGGAGAATTCACATAAATTTCTTAGTTCTTCATTTGCTCTACCTGCCAATCCAGGGCAAAAACAGTGGCCTTTCCCTCTTTGGGGACTGAGTTCTTGAGATCAGATGAACTCTTTACCAAGGAAATACAGCAGAGTGTTTCAGAAGGCTACACATAGAAAACAGCATTTATTAGCTATTTTGTATCTCCAGGGCATAGAAGTGACTCCAGCCAGACGCCTGTCTGCTGTGCCCTTTCCAGCTGCCACTTTGTATGTTAATTGCACACCCTTAACATTTATTATCAAATCTGCTGGCTTAAATTTCTCAGATGAAGGCTGGAAGGCCGTGCTCACTCAGGGGACCCATCTTCCGTCACTTTATGGAAATGAAACTTGGAGTTTGTTTACTGCTAGTCTGTGAAGTCCCAGGTGGGGAAATGCTTGATTGTAGAGAAAGGAGGCTGAGTCTGAGTCAAATGTGTCCCATTAAATTGGCTGCCTTGAATGCCTGAATTCTGTTTCTTCTCTGCCCACAGCAACACAGTGATAAAATGGCATGTTTTTCTCTACATGCTTTATATCATCCCAAAAAGCATACATGACAAATAGATTATAAACAAGCAGGAACACCTTATCAGAATTGTTCCTTTAAGTCAACTTCAATTATTCAAAGTGGAAGTGGTAAACAGAAGCCAAAGTATATAGCACGAAATATGTGCACTACTCTGACTTTTTTTTATGGATAAATAAATTCTTCCAGGCCGCATTTAGATCCTATTTACTCTTGCTTTAAGACAGTAATGACATATTCAGTATTGATTAAGGCAGATGGACTGTGAGTAGTAAGTAGCAACTGATAGCTGATATAATATTTAAGAAGACAGGTGATAAAAAAAAGTAACACAATTCACAATAAGCAGAGGACCATTTAGTTTAGGAACAAATAGCCCTATTCATCTGCATAAATTATCTATAACAGCCACTTTCGCATTTTCATTGCATTAAATTCTGAATGCACCACTGTAGTTGGCATTGTCGGTGACATCACAGTAAAAACCTTGCACTATAATGTGGAGAGAAGTATGCGTTCCATAACCATATAGAAGAAAGAAGCAAAACAATAGTTGTTGCTGAGGGTGCTGTTTCTTATTATTTATTTATGTCATCTCTGTATTTAGGTAGTTGATCATGCAATTATGTTTAAAAAAAGCTGGTCACCTGTTGAGGAAAGACTCCTCAAAAGAGAATAGACTTTAGCTCTCATCTTATTTCCTATTTTCTCTGAAAAAATTAAAAACTGACCTCTGGCCATTCCAACTGTGAGTATTTTGGAGTAACGTTACTGAGCAGGGAAGGGTTGGCCAGCTCTTGCATCTGGAACTAAAGGAGGGAAATATTATTAATATATCGAATAATTAAAGAGCATTTACTTAGTGCCAGGAACTTTGATAATTACCTTATATAGTTTTTCTGTTTTTATTTTTTATTCTCCTTTAAATTGTAAATAGTAGATTCTATAATATATACATTTTGCAGTTAAGGAAACTGTGATGGTATTTCAACTTATGACTATGTGCTGCTTCTTACACAGTCCATCCTGTGATATAAATGTATGTTCAAAAATTCGTTAGACCAGAAAGAGAAGGTGATTAATTCTGCCAGGGATATTTGGGAAAGATACATATATTAAATGACATTTAGTCTGTGGCTTCAAAAATTATGTATAATTGTTATCATCTTGTTTCTTCTTGTCAAATCTAGGCTATGATGGGCTTGAAACTTCATCTGCATTTCATGTAATATGTGTATAATATTGGACTCAAGTACCATTGAAGGGAGATAATTCTTTCTTTAATAAATGAAAATAAGACCTCTTATCAGCTTGATGTTAATGAGATGCAAATTCATGCCAAGAGAAATCTGAAATGTTTTTTTTTTTATTAGGTCTCTCAGCTACCTCTTGCTTTTTTTCTTCTTGCTATTGTATTCCATAGCATAAAATCTAAAACAGATATCGAAGTCTTTCTATACTGCTATGCTTCTAACACACAGTTCCTGACATCATCTGCCTTCATCTCCAAGAATCTGGTGAAGATGATGGTATTTTGTTACATTTTTTAAACACCTAATCTGGTTTAGTTTATCTATGTGTCTTCTCTCTTGTTTGAAATCAGCTCTCAATTTCAAACTATTTAAGGAAGTTTAGCTTTGACAAAGGAAAAGAGATGAGTGGGTGCTGGATAAGAACTGAAGGTCGATGGTATTTTTTTCTGTTTGTAAAGTCAGAAGATATTACAATAGGCTTATAAATACCAGGGATTAATTCAGGAGAAAGAGGACATCTTGATAGTGCAGAAGAGAGGGGGCTAGAGTGCAAGAACAGAGCAGCTTTGGTGGGAGCTAATGGGGTCCAGTGTAAGGTGGAAAGGTTAGCTGTAAATGGAGACAGAGTCAGATTATTCATGGTAACGAAAGAGAATCTGGCAAAGTTTGTGGGTAAATATGTCTTGTGGTTGGATGATTTGGTGTAAGAAAATTGAAACAGTATTCTTCTAATTTCTGCACTTGACTGATGGTGAATGTCACCAGAGGCTGTGACTGTAGATGGTTCAACTAATAAACATCCCCCCAAACCTGGTCCTAGTGCTGAGAGGGATAAACAGGGATGCAGACATGGCGGGCTCTATCTTGATGCCTCTGAGGGAAAGCTCCACTTCGTATTAGTCTCCCTTTTGGAGCAGTACTCTGGGCAGCATGTGGTGAGGAGACAGATGCTGTTGAACCCGAAGGTTCCCTCTGGACTCTCCTAAAGCCTGCTTGCTGTTGGTGGTGTCAGAGTGGCAGAGGCTACATAATCATGAGTATCTGACTATAGGTTATACAGGCTCCTGCTTCAACTGGCCTAGCCAGGGACGAGGGCTGTAGCCTGACAATGGCACCAGGGACTTCTCTCTCTTTTTCTTATTTTTGCTCTTCTTGCATGTTGCACTGAGTTTCTTTGACTTTAAATCCATTTTTTTTTTTTGTCTGTGGTGAGGGACCCGGTCAATGGCAGCATAAGCCCTCGTATGTCAGGTTTTAGTATGAAATGTCCGTTCTTAGTGCGCTCATGGCTGAAGAATGACCAGACACTGCAAAGTAGGGCAAGCTTGAAAATGAGATTTATTGAGGAAAGATAGGATTATAGGGCAAGAGCAAGATACAGGTTTACAGAGCATGATACGTAAGCCACAGATGCCACTGTCACAGCAAAGGGAGAAAAAGAAGGGAGCAGAATAGGCCTGCTTACAGTTTGTGTCTTGTTTCATAGTGCCCGGATTGGGACCTCCCTCATGGTTCAGAGGTCACCATGGAACCACTTTGATTAGACAGTTGGGAGTTGCATTACTATGCGTGTGGGTTGTTCTAGGTCACTTTCCGGACTCTATGGTACCTCTGTGGGTTGGCCTGTGAGCTAGAGAGTCCTCTGCATTCCTTTGCAGCTGGTGTGCTAAGTTATGATCGGCAGATCCCTCCTACCCCAAGTATGTCAGTCGCTCGGGAGATTAGGGTGTGGCACGACAAAAATAGGGGCCTGAGGCCCACCCTTGTCCTTCTTCCCAGGTAGGGCAATTGTACCAAAGCAACAGCACCCACTTTTGTCCCAAGGAGACCTGGAATCCTTCACTACCTACCTAACACGTAGGGAAAGACACTTCTCTGCCTGGAGCAGATTGGAAATCTATCCCAGAAAAGCCCCTTAATTGACCCGAGTCTGGTTATGTGCACATTGTAGTGAAAAAGGGAATTTTTACCTTTGCCTTCTGAAGGTTTAAATCTTTACGTCTGCTGAAATAAACTGACAATAGACAGATTAATGGGAGGAAAGCATTCAAATTTATGAATGTGCAAGCACATGGAAGTCACACAAAGCAGGAAACCCAAAGAAGGGCCAGATGCCTGAAGCTTAAATGCCCTCTTCACAGGAGAGAGAAAAGCGGGAAATACAGGCAATTTTAGAGGAAGAGCAAATGATTTTTAGGGGAGATGAGTGGGCCCAAAGAGCAGACAACGGCATGGGACAAAGTTCCTCTGGGCTGTGGGGGAGCTGGCAACAAGCGTGGGAAGGTAAGGGCAGAGCTGCGCGGTGAGCGAAGGTTGTCTTATTATGCAGGTGAAGGCTTCAGGTAACATCCCTCAGAATAGATGAAAAGTCTGTCCAGAGGGAGCGTGGTGACGACCTTTAGTTTCTTCTTCAGTGATTAATCTTTCCTAATTAATGAGATTTCATACAGGGGATTGAAGGCAATTATGTTTCTTTTGGAAGAACTTCCCTCACTCAGATAAGGGAACTTCAGAGAGAGCTCCTCCCTGCACTTGGAGGGAGAAATAAGGAAAGGCCAGAAAGACTTTGATTTTGAGTCAGCTTATAAGACCTTCCCATTTCCTTTAATTCAAAATTCAAAGTGCTCAGCATGCCAAAGCACCATACTTTGAAATATCATTTTTTGAGCCTCAACAATATCCTTGGATAAACCAAAAGGCAGGGTTTTCTGGTTTATCCTTGGATAAACCAAAAGGCACTGGTTAGTTCAGTGTCCACCATGTGACCACTTGCTCTAGCAAGGAGAAAGAATCATGTACAAAGGCCACAAATCCTCTTTAGAATTCTATGGCAAGCAAAGATAGGCGTAGCTCTTGTCCGAAAGAATGGGTGAGTACAAGTATGACCACAGGGGAATTCTATTGATCTATGATCAATATTGTGTCTCAGGTAGATTCCCTGATTTTCAGCCTGGCACCCCCAGGGTATAGCTCCAAGTTTCCTTTAGGACCTTGTCTATTAATATTTCTTTCCATATACTTTGAACTTCCTGCTTGAAGGCCTTTGCTCCTATAGCTCATCCACTTGGAATGCCCTTCATTTCCATTCAGTCGCCCAACTGTCCAACCATATCAGTTAAAGCTGTATTGAGTCCCGTCATGTTGGCAGGATGTGTGTTGCCACAGGAGCCACAAAATGAAGGATATATATTGTGAAGGATTTACAACTGGGTAGGCAAGACACACATTACCAGGTAATGTGAGGATACACAGATATTTCAGTTATCAAAACACAACAGAGACACTTGGCCAGGTCTGGGGCTACCAGGGAAGTGTCCTGGAGGGGATGATGCCTGAACTGACTCCTAAAGTTAAATACATGAGGAAAAAAAGGAATTAGGATCACAATAAATGGAGCAGTGTAGATACCAGTAAGAAGTGAAAAACTGTAGTCATCAGAAGGAGAGGCTACATCCTACACATCACTCAAGACATAGGACATAGGGTAGATGTGGTCCCCCTTGGTAATATTTCCCTGACATAGAGAGTTAAAAAGTAATTTCTCTGAATCACTTATGCTGGTTTCTTCACACCTTTTAGGGATCCCGGTTACTTTTGTGTGTGTTGAATTGCTCATTTGTGCTTTTCCTCCCCTCTCTAACATGTGAGCTCTTTTAAGAAAGGTGCTACATCACTTCATCCCAACATCAACCAGTGGAATGGCTCATATAGAGCAAGCATTATTAATAAATGTGGCTCATTGAACTTATGCAAAAACTTAGAAATGTACCCACTTAGGATAGGTACAGATTTATCCCGGATTTGACATAAAAGCTTGCCAAGGGATTCTCATAGGGCAGAATGCATATGCAGTGGTTTCCTCTGAAAGGTTTATTGATCTTATAAGGAAATGGCAATGCATTTGGAGAGGGGGTGGGGAGCATTTTCATTTACGCTGCAGGTCATTGTAATAGGAATAATGGTGAAAGAATTTCACAGGGAAATACTCTCCAGCATGGCTCAGCAAATGTCACCCACACCAATTTACTACGATATTTATTGCTCTGTCATTAGCTTATAAATAACATCAGCCCGGAGACCTAGGGATAATGCCATGCAACAGTAGCCATGATGGGATTGTTCAGGAAGGCAAAGAAACCCACGTTAACATCTGAGGAGGAGACGTTAAAAGTAAACTCTAGAAATTACCAAGAAACATAACTTTCCTCATAAAAACAGTCTGAGCAAAGCCTAAATGGTGCTTAAAATAGCGTTTCTCACCAAAACTCCCTCATAAAAGCACAGAACCCAATTGAGATATTATAGCCATATCTGTCATAGGCCTTCAAGCAAATAAACCTCAAATTGATGGGTATGATGTCAAATGGAATTCCTCTAGGCTTTCATAGTCACGTTGAAATTCTGATTCCAGACACTAAATGAGAGCTGAGAGCTAACTGGTTTATTAGTTGTGTTTTTGTAAGCAGAGCTGAGGAATATAAAGAAATTTGGGGAGAAAAAACTAATCTTGGTCATGTGTAATGTCATTAAAAAACTCTGAATGCTTTATTACGGTCTCTTGGCAAAATAAGTTAAGCTTACATTTTCCCAAATCATTTTTGCTTCTCTATTTTACCATTAGGAAAATAACTTTCTGAAATGAGCTGTAGCCATGATTCTAGTCAACCCCCAGCCTCTCTGATCACCCACTCTCTTTCAGTCCTCTTAGATTTCTCTTTCTAGTCCACTCTTTGAACATCGGAGTTCCCCATGTCTCAAGGTCACACATAAGAGAAAGTGTATCTCTTTCATCTTTGAATCTTCAGGGCCCAGCACAGATCCTGCCCAGAGTAGAAGTCAGGAAATATGGAATTCATGTGACCAGGTAGATGGAGGATACAATTTTTTGGTGCATGGTGTGCAAGGCATGAGTTGCTGTAGACATGAGGGGTTTGGTCCAGCCTTCCAGGGTGGGGGCTCTAGAGGCCATTCATTGCCTCTCTGGCACTGCCAAGCTACATGACCAATGGAGAGCCATTTAACCTCTCTGCATCACAATTTCCTCATTTGCAATACAGGGATTGTCATACCTCCCTCTTAGATTGGCTGTGAGGATGAGCCAAGCAAGAGAGGGCCAAGACCATGCCAGCCATGGTGCCTGGTACCCAGGAAGCACACAATAAATAATCGCTTCCATAGATAGGTCTACCCGGCCCTTCCCACTGAACTCATGTTCAAGTGGGTACCTTAAAGAATCTTGAAGTGGTGTGAATCTTCTCATTCCAAAAAGAGTGTGGGTGGGGGAAGCCCCTACTATTGGGTCCTGGAGGACTCTGCCGTCACTGCTGGTCCCCATGGGCTGCAGCGGGGAGGAGAGTCTTCAGAGCCAGATACACCCACAGAGAAGGCAGCAACCCAAGTTTGCAAGCCCTCTGGGGATAACGAACACAGCAGCTACTACCAGAGGGCGGCAGTGGGCTACCGGCCAGAAGTGGGTGGAATCACCTCCTAGTCACCAAATTCTTTAAATTCTCTCTCCCTAAAACACCTGGGATCCCTTCATTCTTGCCCCCCATAGCTCTTCCACTGCTGTGGGTTCATCCCCTCATCATTCCTTTCCCCTAGAACCTAAGTTGTTGCTCTTGTCATTCTTCCTGTCGTCCCATGTAGCCTTCCTTCCTCTCTTTCCCCTGAGTTGACACCCCGTACTCAAGGTGCTCTGCTCCTGTGCAGAGGTGCCCTTTCCATTCATTCCCTGCCTGCAAGGAGGAAGCATGTGGTACAATTCAGTACAAATGGCCTGATCTCACTCATTGTCTGCCCACTGCCTCACTAGCTGGCTTTGGGAAAGATTTTTAACCTTATTTGTGTCTAAGTTTTCTCACTGATAAAACAAGAACAGTAATAATACCGAATCACAGCAGAGCGAGGATTACATGCATTAATACAAACAAAGCATTGAGAGACTTGTCCCTGCACGTAGTCTGTGCTCATTAAAGGTTAATTGTAAATGAAACCAAGCTAGACACTAAAAGATATGTAGAAAATAGGATCCAAGAATTTAGAGGCCATGGCCACCATCATCTTCGCCTATTGGCCCCAGTTTTGCTGTTTCTCAGACCTGTCGTGAATTTCTCGTCTTTAGGATAAATAGGTTTTTCAGAGTGAGATCTTAAAATCTAATTCTGAAGTTTTTCACCCTGGCTCACTAACTTCCAGACAGAACCTCTGTCCTCCCCTATCTACTCCCCAGCCCCCTTGGTGCTAGTGCTGAAGCCAGTCCAACCTTTGAGCCCACCAAAGGCTCTGGAGCTTTGATACCCACCATTGGTGTTCCTCCAAGGGACACCCCCATTGCCAGGAAGAACATCTTACCCTCCACGGCTGCATCTTCAAACTTGCTCTGATAAAATTTTTCTCACTTCAGTCTAATAGCTGAGTCTCGTAGCTACGTTGATCACCCCTTATGAAATATTTTTCATCTGAGACACCTGGCCCATCACTGTTTATAAATATTTCCAAAGTGATGTGTGACACATTTGCGGCCACTCATTGCCACTGAACTACACACATGATGCCACTGGGCTACATGATGCCTCTGCCAGCATGGGGAGACTTGAGTTTACTCTTTTGCAGAGCAGGGAATAAGAACAAAGATATTTGGCCTTGACTCTGGTTTACTAGATTTCAATGAAAAGCTATGAAATATTTGAAAACCTGTTCCTGAGGTGACAGAGGTGGTCAGGGACAAGGTTCACTTGAACATTTACAAGAAGAACTCAGATTTTCGGACCACATGAGTCCTTGTCCTTAACCCTACCTCTGACGAAATGCTTTTTTTCCATAGGCACAAGGAAGAGGAAGAAATTAAAATAAAAAGCAAAAACAATGTAAGAGAGAAACTTAGAAAAGGTCTTCTATTTTATAGCACACACAGAGCAAAATTGTCAGCTTGTAAAACAGATGTAATGTAAAAATGACACTGAGGGCCAGGCGCGGTGGCTCACACCTGTAATCCTAGCACTCTGGGAGGCCGAGGTGGGCAGATTGTTTGAGCTCAGGAGTTTGAGACCAGCCTGAGCAAGAGCGAGACCCCGTCTCTACTAAAAATTTGAAAGAAATTAATCAGACAACTAAAAATATATATAGAAAAAATTAGCCAAGCGTGGTGGCGTATGCCTGTAGTCCCAGCTACTTGGGAGGCTGACGCAGGAGGATCGCTTGAGCCCAGGAGTTTGAGGTTGCTGTGAGCTAGGCTGACGCCGCGACACTCTAGTCCAGGCTAAAGAGTGAGACTCTGTCTCAAAAAAAAAAAAAAAAATGGCACTGAGCATGTCACAGAGCTGCTGGCTGGTCCTTCACCCTGTCCTCACATGCTCTGGGGATTTGGTAGTCAAGAACATCTATGTTTTCCCAAGAGGGAGAGCCCAGCCAGAAATATTGGGCCTGATATAGCTGAGTATTTCTCTGTGTAGTTTTTTAAATAATTTTGAAAGCATTTTAACAGGCTTTGCTGACAAACTATGCAATAATTAAGATCTGGTGCTGGAATTTTCATTGAGAGACTCTGACTGGGCCAGTGCTGTGGACGCGGTCCGTCCCCTGCACTTACCACTTCCACGTTCTCTGGCCCGACTTCCGACTGACAGCACCCGTATTTCCTTGCCTGAGGGATTTCCTTAGCTTCTAGGGCCAGAAATGCCAGGAAATTAACAACCTTTTCGGTATCTCTCAACTATTGACTGATGAGAGTTGGTGTTATCAATGCCCAAGCTTCCTCGGTGCTATTTGGATGGGATAACGCTGATGCTCTTTTACCTGGGATGCCCTACCATGGCAACCACTGGAGAATAAGCCCTTTCTCCGTTTCTTTCCTCTCTGTCTCATTTGCCACCTCTCTACTAGCAGTTTCTGACATTACCTCCAAAATAATCCCCTTGCCCTCAAATCCTGGTCTCAGTGTTTTCTTTTGGAGGGAGCTGAGCTAAGGCAGAAAAATGTGCAGTCCTCATGACAACTGATATCAGGAGTGAGATTTGGTTGAAACAATGTTTTCTTTGGAAATCAAGTCAAGATTAAAATAGAGAGACACCAAGAACTTGGATGAGAAATGGACAACCAGTGGAAATTGATGACAGTGGCCATTTGCAGAATCACCAGCAAATTAAGTCAATGCTGGTAGACAATAGTTCCCCAAACTGAGTTGGGGTAGAGGACCCAAGGATAGCTATCTGGATTAATTAGCAGCATAAAAATGAGGAATAGAGGAATCTCACGATGAGCTCAGTTTGTAGGCTCCTCTTGACTGTGAAAAACTATATATGCAAAGAAAGAACAATTTAAACAAAAGGGGTCATCAAATGGTGCATAAGATGTAAAAACAATTTAAAGAAATGTTAAAGAGAATTCTAACCTGTGAGATGAAAATACAAGGGAGTATATAGCTGTAACATTCCTTTGGAGCCTCCTTCTCTGTCAGTTTAGACACCCAAACCCCAAAACTCTACATATTAGTTTCCTTTTGCTGCTGTAACAAATTACCACAAATTTAGTGACTTGAAAGAACACACATCTATTCTACAGTTCTGGGGGTCAGAAGTCAAAATCAGTTTCACTGATTTTGAAACCACCCTTAGGAATTAATAAAGGGATGCAAAGCAAGAGCTGTGGTAAGAGCCTGGCTAAAAATAAGGCCCAGGCCCAGCTAAAATAATGATAATAATTAGCCACTGTCCCCCTGTTTGCTTCTTTATAATTGCTACTCTAGAGCCACGTAGCTGGTGGTCATAAAGATTCTTAACTTTCTCCATAGATAGCATCACCTTTTGAAACCTAGGGGTAGTTTCTGAGATATCTTCCAGGTCCTGCATTCTAGTAGATTGGCTGACCCACCTAGGCCAGCAGCCCATACCAAAGAACTGATGGTTCCGCCTGAACCCACCCAGTTAGCAAACCAAATTGCCTAATCCTTTGCCCCACCAAACTATCCTTAAAAACCCTGTCCTCCAGAGTCTCAGGGAGACAGATTTGAGAAATTCCTCCCATCTCCCCGCTTAGTGCTATGCAGAATTAAATTCTTTCTCTGCTGTAACTCCTGCTATCTCAGCGTATTTTCTTTCTCTTGGGCAGTGGGTAATGAACCTGGTTGAATGGTAACAGTCTAACCTCAGGTGGTCAGGAGGGCTGGTTCCTTCTGGAGACACTGAGGGGAGAATCCGTTTCTTTGCTTTTTTCTGCTTCTGGTGACCACCTGTATTCCTTGGCTTGTGGCCCCTTCCTCCCTTTTAAGTGCATCGCTCCATTCTCTGCTTCCATCTTCATGTCTCCTTCTTCTCTGACTCCTCCTTTGTCCCTCTTTCAAGGACTGTTGTCCACTTGGATAATCCAGGATAATCTGCCCACCTCAAGATCCTTAACTTAATCACATCTTCAAAGTTCCTTTTGCCATGTAAAGTAAATTTATGG
>CAUYSK010058626.1:0-50246 GCA_963575035.1 Avahi laniger | reverse complement strand
TCGCTTTTATAATGCTTGCGTCCCAGCTTTAGGTGTGCCCACCACCCAAATAGTGTTCACTGTATCCATTAGGTAGGTTTTTGCCCCTCCCCTTCTGCCCCCTCACCCCAGCTTGATTTCCACTGAGTTTTACTTCCCTCTGTGCACTTGTGTGCTCATTAGTTACTTCCAATTTAATAGTGAGTACATGTGGTGTTTGTTTTTCCATTCTTGAGATACTTCACTTAGCAGAATGGTCTCCAGTTCCATGTGGATTATTGCAAAAAGTATTAATTCATCTTTTCTGATATGGAAATTGATATAAAATCTGAGAGAGGTTAAAGAACTTAGCAAGGTCACACAGTAAGTTGTTCATTCATAATACAAAACCAGAGGACAGAGTCCAGCACATAAACTCTTAACCGTTATACCACATTGCCTCTCTGCCTCCTGATTATTCGCCCATATGGAATTATTTGATATTCCCTGAACAGGACTTACTATTTCTGATTTTTGCTTGTAACCTTTCTTATTTGTCTGGCTACCATGTTTTTCTGTCCTGTTCACCTGGTAAACCCCAAATAGTATTGAGATCTTTCATATCTCAATTCCACTCAAGTTTCCCAGTATAATTCTATTTCAGTTTTCTTTAAATCCATATTCACTGTTTTCATGATTATGACTATACCAATATTGTCCATCAAGTTGCCAATTGCTATATGATCACATTTTCTTTGTGAATAACTTCATTTTTTTCAAGAGTTCACAATTTATCCACAGTTTCATTGCAGTTGTTGTCTTGGCATGTATGGATGAGTCCTTGCTCTTCAAGAGCTCTATCTATAAGACCTTGATATAATTGTCCTCATGATCATTCCTGCTATTTTTGCTGGCCTTACTCCTTTGAAGCCTTTCATACCTTGCTCCAGTATGCATTTGTTCTTCTCTAGGCCTCTGAAACTTGCTGTTATCAGTGAACTTCTCTTAGTCTTTCTCCTTGATGGTTTTCCTGTTTCTCAGACTCTATGTCTTCAGCTTCTCTTGTTTATTCTTCAATTTCTGAAGCATGTCTTAAGGTATCTGATTACAAGAAATAAATTTTATGTAATTTTGTAGTATCAAAAAGTTTTTATTTTACCCTCAATTTGCTTATAGTATTCTCTTTATCACTGCTGTTCCAAGATTTGGTTCATGTTCATTCATTCTGCTGGACACTGGAATTGTTCTTTTAACCCTAAGACTTATGTCTTTCTTATGTGGGATAGTTTTGTGACAATATGTTTCAATTATTTTCTCATCTACTCTTTTTCCCCTTTTTTCTCTTCCATGTTTTAGAAATGTCCTAGGATGTTGGACTTCATAGATTAATTCTTTAATATTCTTATGTTATTGCTCTTGTCAATTTATTATTAATATTATTTCTAGTCTCCTTTCTGGATAATTCCTCTAACTTTACCTTACAATTCTTGTACTGAATGTTGTTTGTTTTGTTGTCTTTTTTGGTGTTGTTTTGTATTTAGCTATCACAATTTAAACATCCAAAAATTCTTTCTTATTCTCAGCTTATTTGTGTCCTTTTATTTATCTTTTTAGCCTTCTTTTTATAGATTTTTTTAAAAAATTACAGTCACTATGAAGAAATTGGTGATGTTTTTTGAAATTTTATTACTTTTTCTTCATAATGCCATTTTTAATAACTAATATTTAATTGAGGTCCTTACCCTCTTACACTCAGGACTTCTTCACATGTGACAACCCTACTTAAGCATTCATGTATCTGTGCTCATGGTTGTGGTTTGTTCACTTGTGGATGTTATTTTTAGGTTATCAAGACTAACTCTGGTTTTTATTGGGAAATTTCAAAACATGGATATGTGAAAGTCTATATTTACATTAAATTTATTTATATTTATGTGTCTTTCAATTTTTTGACAGAAGGATCATATAAAGTATAAATTTCCTGTTTCGATACTCATGCTATTTTCTTTTGAATCTTGGAGCTGAACATGTGGGGCCCCTGTAGCTCAATTTCTTTGCAAATATTCTCCAGCCTCCCATAGGTTGTGAGAAAGAGGGATGCCTAAGGGACAGACTTTCAGATAAGCCCTCTATTTTCAGTTCCAGCATTCCCACTGCTCCTTCCCAGATACAGAGTGGCTCCAGCTCCTGATCCTTCCAGGGGAGTCTGCAAAGAAATTCACTTGCTTCTCGCAGTTACCTTCCTTTGGGAGCACTTGGTGTGATTTTTTTTCGTCTGTGTCTCATTGACAACGGAATTTTGGTTCCTGTTTCTTCTTCTCTTAGGTATTAGGAGTCATTTTATGGGAAGTCACAGAACAAGAAATGTCTTGGTTCAGCAACTTGAGACTAAACACACCACTTATGTGAAGTCTTCTTTCTTGACCATCCTCAACAATTATCTTTCACCTGTTTAATCTCCTATCACCTGTAAATCTCCCATTTAACTGTGTCCATACTTATGCTTTTTAATTTATTATATTTAGTGTGATTCTTTACAGTTCCTTGTGTTCCTATTGATCTGTGATCCTCTTGAGACAGAAAACTTGTCTTTTCTTGAATCTGTATCCACAGAGGACCTAACACGTAAAAGGTGCTTAATAACCATTGGCCAAATTGGATTAATAATGGAAGAAGCAAACCAATATTATTCTAGGTTATTACTTCTATTCATCTCTCTCTGCTTTTCTGCCACACAGAGAAACTCAGCGCTCAATGTCTCCAAGGCTTGATTCATAGGATGAATAAAGAAAGCTAATGACAATCTGCATTCAAGTTGTACAATGGCTAAATAGGAAAGAGGTTCACATTGGTGAATACAAATAAAGAATTCTTCAGTTAATGTTACCAGTCTTTCTACCTTTGCAACCACTCCTCTCCTCTCCTTTATCTTACTTCCACCCTCCTGTTCTGCCAACATCTGTGATTGTAATGATGGATACTCATCAAGCCACACATAACTGGAGTCCATACTTCAGTACATAGATTGTATGCCACTTGCTTCTTAAAGACAACCCTGCTTTTTCATTTGGAATTCATCTCTTTCTCTTTTGAATTCTGTAATACTTTTGCTATCATGGTAGCTGTCTGTGTGCACACAAATCTCTATTGAATGAACCAATAAATGACTGGTGACCATAAGGGGGACAGAATTGTTCTAGCTGTGCGTGCATGCCATAGTCGTGGAGTAGTATCTTAGAAAGATTATTCTCCTAGCCTATTGAGGAGGTGAGAGCATTTGGCTAATGTGTTTTTAATGGTGTGATACCATTATATATAATTATTTATGTTGTCTGCAACCTGATGCTGTTTATGACTAAACAGAGGTCTCCAGTCAACACTAGAGTACTGTCTAGGATTAACTAGATGACACAGGACAGTTATCACTGAATCCTAACTACCTGAGTCAATACCCTTGAACAGATAGTCCAATATAAATTCAATAGTTTCATTGTGCCAGAACCACTAAATTTGAATACAACATCAATAAATGTTTAAAATTATCTCTTAATTTAATCCTCAAGACTTTTTGATGAATTTATCTTTCTTCAGAAATCAAGCCCTTTGCCTAGAATTTACAATGAAATTGTTCACATATTGAGCAATCTATTTTATTGCATTAATTACTCCCAGGCTCACATTTTTCATATGATAATTTGTTATTTACTTATCTTCCCAACCAATAATTATACCATAAACTGAATAAGTCATGATTCTGGAAAAAAAATACATATGCTTCTCATTTATTCAGCAGAAGGATACACAAATTCAGCATCTTTTTCAGTAAGATGAAGCTAACTTGAATAATATCAATATTTGTGAATGTATTTGGCTAATAGTTAACCCAAAGTAATTAGACCCTGTGTTAATTATTCTAAAAGTCCCTGGCTTCTTTAGAAATTAAAGGCAATATATTACTTCTACCCCTAACCTCTGTCTCCAGTCTCATCTCTTACCATTCGCCTGAATACACTGTTTTCTTGTCAGGATCCTCTAGAGATGTCAGAGCCTGAGGAAAGTCACTCTGACTTTCATCTTCACAACCCAGTGCCTAATGTATTGCCTGGGATCTAACAAGTTATTTAATAAGTGATAGTGTAATTAGTGGATGCTCCATTATTATCATATTCATTATTCTATAAATACCATGCATTTTGACCTGTCTCATTCATCTCTTCTTGAAAATGTCTTATGTTTGCTTTTCCACCCAGTGCAATTTTCTCCCATTGCTCAATGCCGTGACCTTCTGAAGGAGGTCTGGCCCCTCCAAAACTTGTTTCACACCCTGTATTCTAGCACAGACCTTTGTGCCTGTAATGGTTAATTTTAGCTGTCAACCTGCCTGGATTAAACGTTACTTAGAGAACTGGTAAAGCATTACTTTTGGATATGTCCATGAAGGTGTTCCCAGAAGAGATTAGTATGTGAGTTTGAGTGGCCTAAGTGGGTAACAATTGCCCTCAATGTGGGTAAGCAGCATCTACTCAGCTGGGGGCCTGGATAGAACAAAAACAGAAACAGCAAATTGGTCTCTGATTCCAGACACTGGGATATACTAATATCCTGCCTTGGACATCAAAATTCCAGCCTTTGAACTTAGATCAGGGCCATCATGGGTTCTCAGGCTTCGGGTCTTCTACCAAGAGATATACCATTGGCTTCCGTGGTTGTGAGGCCTCCCAACTTGGACTGAGCCATGCTACCAGTATCTCAAGGTATCCAGCTTATAGTCTGCCTGTCGTGGGAATTCTCAACCACTATAATCATGCAAGCCAATTCCCCTAATAAATTTCCTCTCATCTGTCTATATACATATCGTATTGATTCTGTCTGTCTCGAGAACCCTGATTAACACAGTGTCCATCTCTTCTGTTATGTTGTGAATTCTTTAAGAAAGGAATCTCTAAGTACCTGAGAAATTACAAGTGTTTGTTTAAGGAGGTTTGATGAACTGATCTTTAAATTTCAAATAGAGTTTTCCCTAAGGGAGCTGAAAAACATAGCTCAGGGGTTCTCCAACTCTTTCTGATCATGGTGCACCCCGTAAGCCAAAACAGATACAGTTTAACAGTTCCATTTACAAAGTAGTTTGGTACAAACAAATTACTTTTAACAATTTAAAGGATGTTTTAAAAATATAATATGTATACATTGGAAGGAAAATAATATAATTTATTTCATTCTTAAATATTGACTTCCACTTATGGCAAGTATGCTTCTGTTGGGCACTGCACAACTTCTCAAATCTGAGAATAATATTGTCCAGCCTCATTTCCTGTTCTGCAAAGATTTTACACGGTATTTGCTTTTTATCACAGCATCCAGTGGAAACCTAGCTTTAACAAAGATGTGGTAGTGGAAGGGATGTAATGAGATATAATGCTGAAATGAAACTACCTCACACTAAGTGGTTCGTGCAGTAGCTGACAGATGTTGAGCATTGCTGTGTTTCTCTGAAACATTTAATTATATTCTATGATGCCTTCCTGAGTTCACTGGGGCATCCTAGGATGCCTTGGGGCTCAGTTTGGGAATGGAGAGCATGGTGATAAAACACATTGATTTTGGCAAAAGACTGCTGGTTTTGAATTCTGGCTCTACTATCCAATGGCTGTTTTTCACTGAGCAATTATGTCTCTTGATCTCATTTTACTTATCTGTAAACTAGGGAATGGTGTCACATATCTCTTAAAGTTTTTATGAGAATTAAATGTGTTAGTCTATTTAAAGTACTTAGGAAAGTGCCTGAAACTATATAAATTGGTAGCTATTCTTATTGTTATTGTTAGTAATTTTAATTGCATATCATGCATTTATAACAGAGTCTAGCCAAATACTATAGGGGGTCAATGTATGTCCTCAGGCAACTACTATTTTCCCTATACTGTCTACAAAATTCTTTATTCATAATTATTTTAATGATACTATATTAGTTGAAACTCACGGAGTAATTACTGAATGTCAGGCACTGTGCTAAGACTTTTAGATACATTAATTTCAATTAATCCTCCAAACAACCATACTCTGTGTGACTACTATTATTTCCCAACTTTACACATGGGAAAAATGAAGCTAGAGAAGTGTAGATGTATGTCCCAGATCAACCAGCTAGTAAGTGGCTTGGATGGCCAGTATTCATATCCAGATGTATGTGTCTGACCCAGAACTTGAGTTCTTCACTCAAGGGTAAGGCTTACCAAAGGGTAAGGCTCATTCCTTCACCAGACTAAGATTTCCAAGTCTTCTCATGATAGAAGGATGCAGCAGAGGTCGTGAAATCAGACATAGGTTTGAGTCAGGACCTGGGAGGAATTAAATTGCACATGATTCTAGCTTCATCTCAATCACAGTCATGACAACATTGTCAAATCTGCTCTTCACTTTTCCCGAAGTTACTAACTTAGAGCAGAAGATACAGAAAACTTCTTAGGGCTGCTGAATATTAAACGAAAATCTTAGCAGACCCATTATAAGATACATCACCTTCTTCCAAGATTCATCTATAAAAGGAATTTAATTTTTTCCCAGATTTGCCAGCGTTGAGGGAAATGTTTTTATTTTAGAAATGTTCAGAGGTTAAAATATGGGTAGCTCACCATCCAAGGCACAATGGATGGTATTGATTTCTTCGAGCCTCTCATACCTTCATATGAGTTTGTGGAATCCTAAATCAAGAAGCAATTTTTGTTTTTTGACAATGATATAGAAAGTACCTACTTTCCCCATGATGATATACCTGTTTTATGTAGTTCCTTCAATCAAAAAAAAAAAAAAAAAAAGGAAAAAAACAAAAAGAAAAGAAAAAAAGAAAAAATGGATTCTTCTATTGTTTGGCAGAGTTGGATATGTTTTAAAGTCAATCTTTTAATAAGAGTGAATATTTACATACCCTAAATCAAAAAACAATTCTGTTTTTCTGACATTATTACTTTAAAAAATGATTCTTCTCTCTCTTTTCATAAGACTTGGTTCACTGCTTTTGGAATGCGTCTGAGATAAATATCAGATGTGAAGAAGAACATAAAACACTTTTTCTGAAGAAGGACATTGGTCTGATACATATTTGGTCATGTAGAATATTCAAGTGTAGTCCCAAAACTGATAGAGAAACGCTCCAATACTAAACAATTTTAAAATACCATCTATAGGTAGTTTAAAATAGACTCAGCAGTAGGAACTCAGCTATAAAGACCTGTATGTGGAAGAAATGTATAAAAATAATTAAACATTTTAAAAGTTATAATACAAGGATAGAGCAAGGGGGAAGCATTAAAAAGATTAAATTTTTTTGTAGTTCCTTTGTCAAGAAGCTGATAAGGCCGTATACACATACAAGGTCGGAGTGTACATATAAACAGAAATATGGGTCTTGGTGCTATCTGTTCAGATCGACCATCATCAATATTGATAAAAATAGAAAAATAAAAAAGAGATATAACTTTTGCAGATATAACTAGATCTTCTTTTCATATCTGTTCAGAGGAAAGAAATAATGGAAAATAAATTATTACGCATTCTAAATAAGAATATGTGTGAATATAGACTCAAAATAACTATACCTTTTTAAAAAGTCAGCAGCAGCCCAAGAGCTCCTCGCTGTGTTTAGAGTCAAAAATTATTGCCACAAAGATAAACTTATGTTTTAAACTGGGAATAAAAAAAACAATAGTAGATAATATCTTATTTACATTATTTTAATATTTTTTAAGGTGCACTGTATTATTTGTGTTCTTTTAGCTTTGGTAGGTTTTAAAAAAAAGTAATAATAAAAGAATACAGACTATACCCAGATTATTACATTACGTTACTCTAAAATTTTGTATGCATCTACAAAAAGTTGCCTTGCTTCTTTGAGAATGAATGTGGAGAGCACAGACATTGGATTTGTATATGAAAATCTGAGTCTGAGATCCTGCTCTATAGTCTTTGGCAATTCTCTTTAATCCCTTTGGAACTCAGGGTCTCAGGGGTCTTCGGGAATCATAAATTAATATTCAAATTATTGTAGTTTCAAATGTAAATGCTTTTTTCTCCTTAAATATTTACCTTAATTTATATGTCTATTTTTTTATATCTTATTAAAATAAGAAAACCTTTCTTTACTTTTGCTTTAATTAATATGCAATTATTTCAGGTTGAACAGACTAAATATACTTAAAGAATTAAGACCATTGACAATTTACTTTATTGAAATTTCTTTAAATATTTTAAGTGGCATTTATAAAATTGAATTTTGTTTTCTTAAAGCGTTTTCACAGTCTAACCGATCAACATTAGGACCCTCACAAAAACCTTTCCAAGTATTTAAATCATATGTCTTAACCTCATAAAATGGTAAAACCTAACTCTTTTTAAATATATCAAAACTTTTTTTAATTAGTAAATTTTTACGTATAGTACTTTCCAAATGAAACTGCTAAGTCTGAAATCAGTTATTTAATTACAAAACTAAAAGTACAAACACAAGTCAAATCTGGCAGAGGCTCCAAACAGTCTTAACTATGACAAGCACTTTTCACACCAGACACACAGAAATGATTCTAATTAATGCAAACTTAATCCTAAACTTAACTCAAAGGCATTATAGATTGAGCATCCATAATCTCAAAATCCAGAATTCCAAATGCTCCAAAATCCAAAACTTTTTGAGTGACCACATGAAAATCCCACATCTGACTTTATGTGACACATCACAGTCAAAACGTAGTCAAAACTTTGTTTCATGCACAAAATTATTAAAAATATTGTAATATAAAATTATCTTCAGGCTATGGATATAAGGCATATATAAAACATTAATGAATTTCATGCCTCGATTTTTGTCCTATTCCCCAGGTATGTTATTAAGTACATACAAATATCCGAAAATCTAGAAAACATTGAAATCCGAAATGCTTTTTGACCCAACTATTTCAGATAAGGGATATTCAATTTGTAATGCCATAAGTTTTTTATCTCCATATTTTATTCCTTTACTACCCAGGTTTAAAAGACATTTATCCTCTAAGGAGTTTTACCACCTCAGATGGGTTAAAAAAATTTATTGGAAAGAAATTTGAAAGTAGGATGTCGGTGCAGGGGACTGTCTATGCCTAGGGTAATATTTCTGCATATGACTCACCAGAACACACTGAACCTTAATTATAATTACATTTTTTATAACAACTGGAGATCTCAAGTCTTAAACTCTTCAGAGGAGGGTGGATTATTTTGGGTCCTAGTTACACTCTTAAATAACTTTGTGTGATTTGATTTTGAAACTCCTGACCTAAGTTACAGCTAACTCCTTTTAGTAACCTCTTCGCGGCTCAATTAATTGCATACTAATTTTACATTATTCTAATCTGGCTGGACCACAACTCTTATAAATATTTGTCTGTCTCTGGGGTCAGAATTCTGAAATCATGTTAATTGCACACATTAGTGCCTACCATGAAAGTTGAAAGGCAATAGAGCAGAGAGGAGCAGCATCTTCAGAAATCAGCCAACACACCTGGAGCATGGTCAAACATTAACAACCTGCTCAGATTTTATCACCCTGGAAAATTTAAAATTCTGAGCCATTTCATTTTGATCTTTTGGAGTTTAAAATATGATTAATGATACATTTAACGAGGAATCTAATTTTCAGGAGGAAAGGTTATTTGTTTTACCCTCTCACAATATATGAAATAAAAAGTGGCATCTTTGACATCTACATGAATGGGAATCACAAATTAATATTCTTGAATTTGCTATGAATAAATATTCAGTCATGTCGTAATTATATAGAGAGTTGAATCAATTTAAAATCTCATCCTCAAATGAACAATGAAACTTTGAAGTGGGTATTCAACAATTATAATTTCAAATCATATGACACATTTTATGTCTTTTCTCTGGCTTTTGTGTGAAAAGTATCTGTTTATCAAGAGAGTCAACTGAATTTCTCTTACCTATTAATATCATCATGATGATTAATTTTATGTGTCAACTTGACTGGGCTATGGGGTGCCCAGATGAAATATTATTCTAGGTGTGTCTCTGAAGGTGTTTTGGGATAAGGTTAGGATTTGAGTCAGTGGGCTCTGTAAAGCAGATGGCCCTCCCCAGTGTGAGCGGGCATCATCCAACCCATCGAAGGTCTGAATAGAACCAAAAAAATGGAGGAGGGGATAATTCATTTTCTTTCCTGCCTGCCTGTTTGGGCTGGGACATCACATTGTCTTTCTCTGTCCTTAGACTAGCATTTATACCATTGGCTCCCCTGGTTCTCAGGTCTTTAGACTAAGACTGTAATTATGCCTCTTCCTGTCCAGCCTGCAGACAGAAAATTTTTGGACTTCTCAGCCTCCATATTCATGGCAGCCAATTCTTTATCTTTCTATCTATCTATCTATCTACCTATCTATGAATCTATCTATCCATCCATCTATCTATATGTCATTATTGGTCTATAGTTCTTTTTCTTTGGAGAATCCTGACAATTACAATCGTAATACCGAGAGAACTCAATGTTTATTATTACATTATTATATTAGTATTGACCAAAAGGATATATGCCAGCAAAACAAAATAATCACACTGTGCAACAAAAATCACTGTAGTAACTTTCATTGCAACAATGATTTTATACCACATATTTAATATATATCTTTGGTTATATTTTCACCTCTACATAGTTCTGGTTAACTGTGAGCCCAGAAAAATATAAGAAGCAAAAGAAAATGTTGTTCAATGGATAGACTTCTAACCAACAATATTTATAACCTGATATAAAAATAACACTCAAGTCCACAGTGTACTAAAAAAAAAAATCACTGAAGAAATTTATGAAGGTTTTTAAGAACTAAAGGAAGTCATTTATATTCTTGACTCTAAGTATACGGGTATCTGTGAATCTGCCTTACTCTTCATTTCTTTTCCCTTTGAAGGCCAAAATTAGCACATAAGTCTTATTACATGTGTGAGAATATGTCTTACATGTTTTCGTTCAAAGTCCAACTAATTCTGCACATATCATATACATCAAAGTGAAAATGAATCTAACAGGAATTTTCTGTCTGTTTTTTCATTTCCCTGGTCTGAGTTAGGAGTTTATAATTTAAAGACTTTTAAGTCCAAAATTACCCACACACATAAATTTCAGAGACTTGTTTGTGCCACGTGAGTCCTGGTATATTTGTAATGGAGATGAATAAATTAGAGGTCTGCAATGTGCAAACTAGAAAACTTGAAGACTCTTCATAGTATTTTATTTTCCTTATAAAAATTGAACAAGTGACTGTTTGATTTATTTAATGCTACATATGAAAAAACACTCCAAAACTTAGTGGTTAAAAGAGCAACAGTTCATTATTTCTCAAAATTTTGTGGGTTTGTTGGACGGTTCTTTGGATCTGCATAGTGTTACTTGAAGTCACTCATTTCACAACTGGACCAAAAGATCCAAGAAAGTCCCTCTTGCATGCCTTGGCATAGACTCTTAGGTGGGGAGCCTATGTATCCCTCCATGTGGTCTCTCTCTTCATGTGGTGGCTTATTCTCCAAGGACTCCATAGTCCTCTCTTTTCAGCAAATACCCTGACTTCCTTCTAGCATAAGGTTTGGGTTCCAAGAAAATGAAAGAAGAGGTTACCTGGCCTCTTAAGGACTAAGAATTGGCATAGCTTCCCTTATTAATTCTATTGTTCAAAACAAATCCTGAGGCCTGATCAGAATCAAGGGGAAGGAAATCGGTACCACTTCTTGAAGGGACAAGTGATGTGTATCTATAAGGAGGGAGGAATTGTTGGTTACCTTTAGAGAGTATCTACATGGTAGAATCTTATATGTCTGTATATCTTTATAAAGCTTTATTCTCCTTTGTCACCTGGACCTCTGATCTACCTGGACTTCCACCTTGGTTCTTTCAGTCCCTCATTCCTGCCATGCCCCTTCTCTTCATATGCTCTTTCTTCCATGTGAACATTTTCTTCTCACATTGGACTAGACTGTGCCTACTCATCACTTTCTTATGGAAGCCTACACTGACTTTGTCACTTGGTCATTTTATGTTCTTCTGGGCACTTAGGTGATATTTTATGTAGTGATTTTATTCAACTATATTTCCTTGAAATGCTCTGTTTCGTGAGGACAGGGTATATCTTTCTAAGTCCTGATACCTCAAAACGGAGTCTTGGGCCTGGTGAATAGATGATCCAGATGAATAGCTACTGAGTGAATGAATGAATCAATGAGTAAAAGTGCAATGAATGAGGTGGCCGCTTAGTGAATAGTAGAGGGAAAAAGTTGATTCACTCCTTAATATGTGCAAAGAATGAAAATGCATCTTGATAAAACGAAACAAAAGAAAGCAAAGCACAAAAGCTGCCTGAAGTATTGGTAGTACCTGAGATTGCTTAACACAACTGAAGCAGATTTATTAGTGAGTAAAAGGGCCAAGTAAACCATTTCTTGTTAGTAAACTCGACGTCATATATATTGTTGCTATCACCAGTATTTCTCATTCTCCTCTTTCCAGACACACAAGAAATTTCACTTCCTCACTCTCATGAATGATTTGCTTCAGCCAATAAAATGGGAATTCAAGCTATACGTATCACTTCTGAGCGAAAATGTTTAATTGCCACTGAAAGTTTCAAAAACCCTCTTTACTGAAACTGGAAGCACATATTCATAGGGTATCTTAACACTGAGTCTCCTCATGGAGGACAGTTGCCTCAGTGCTGCACACAGAGAACCCTTTATTGATTTAGATTCCTAAGATTTAGGGTTAATTTGTTACTGCAGTGTAATATAGCCTAACCTGATTAATAAATGTCATTATTTTAAACTAGAAATAAAACATGTTTGTTTCATAGTTTTAATCTTTATTACTAAATATCCCAAACAAAGTATCAATATATTCAGGTCTAAATCAAACAAAAATTGGCTCCTAAGACTCTCTTTGGCAAAGCCCATCACCTTATTTCATTATAGTCTTCCAAATTAAAATAGCATTAAACTCACATAATGTTATAATAACTTAAATGCAAGCTAAAACAAAACTAAGTTCTTTCTTGTCTGAGCATCTAGAGAATCAAGTTATATATCTCACATTTTGGGGGGTATTTGAAGAAGAAAATGTCACACATCACACTTATATTTTATCTCTTTGTAATTTATAAATTTGTTTCTTAATTCAGAGATGTTTACAATTATGGGTTTTACCCTCAAACCTGCTCCCTATAGCATAGGCTCTTCTGAATTTTCCTAATATACCAAATCCCTAAAAAGCCCACAATAAATATCTCCTCCAAATGGTGGCTCTAAAATACAATTTGTGGTGATGTAATAAATAACTACTTAAATGTCCTGACTGCTTCATCATGGAGTGGATTAACATGGTTGCCAAGGGCAGAGACATAAATTGAAGTTTAACATTAATTATCATTTTAATATGTGCTATTTTGTTCACCATTAGATTTAGATGACACTGTAATAGCATACTTGGAATGAGCACAGATATATTTAAATTTATGTTTCTCTAGTATATTTAGAATCTACCTTCATTAAGCAAGCATTTGTTGAGAGCTCGCCACAGGCCAGATGCTATGCTAGATGCTGGAGCTAAACAGTTGAAAACATAGCACCTATATTTAGTAAACTTCAAACTTATTAATTTAGGCTTGTTCATGATCTGATTGACAATCTAGGCCAAATACTGATTTAATTGTAGTAAGATTAAGAACAATAGCTGCGTATCACTTATGGTTATACAAGTATATGTAGAAACATTAAATTATTCATGTAAACTCTCTGAAATTGTGAAAGTCAGATCAGGTATTACTGGCTCCACTCTATACATTTGGAAACTGAGGTTCAAATAGTTTCTGATACATTTTTCAAGATTTCGCATTTAAAATGCAATAGGATAAATATGTTGTAAACTTGGGAAAAAGTTTGAGATGTGTGAAAATTACAAGCTGTCTCATTGATATATGATGAACTTCTTGACTGTAAGAAAAAATGTAAAATCCCAAAAGAATAAACAAAGACCATGAGCTGACTTTATTTAAAAGAGTAGATACCAATGATCCAAACACCCATGAAATATTCAGCCCTGAATTTATGGAAAAAAAGTAATATAGAGTAATACTGAAATGCTTTTTGTGTGTTTGTTTTGTAATTCAAATATAAATGTTATTATAAGTAATAACATTTAGTATTTACAAAGGTATGGGCAATGAGCACTCATCTATCTGCCTGTAAGTACAGAGGGAATTGGCTTCCAGAAGGACAATGTAGTAATATACATGTTGACATCTTTAAAAACATACAGTTTGACATGGAAATTATACTACTGAGAATTTGTTCTTAAGAAATAATCAGACATATATAAAAGATTCAGGTACACGGATATGAATCATAGCATTATTCATAAATCATGAAAACGATAAATATCTGATGATATGTTATTGGCTTAAGTAAATATGAAACACCCATCTGGTGGGGAAAATCTTCAACTTTAATAGAAAATGATATTTGAAAATGCTCACAGTATGTTAATTATAAAAACAGGTTGTAAACCAGAATGTATAAATTCATCCCAATTGTTCATTTTATATGACTTGTGAACTAAAATAAAATCTTAAGGCTCACCCCCACCTCCACCAGCTGACTGAATGGACCCCCTTGTGCTTGTCGCCAAAGGAATATCCTAAAACTAAATTGCCCGCCAGAAGGAGGAAGTCAGACATGCCTCATCATGATCCTCCCCCTTCTTGGGGACATCCTTTGGGGACATCCCAAACAGCTCCTTATGTTAAAACATTTCAAGCTTTTAGACAAAGCTTCATGTCTTTAACCAATTACAAGTCAAAGAATCTTTTACCCCACCTATAAATGGTAAGTCCCAGCTTGGAGATGGCCCACCTTTTTGGGCCAAACCAATGTATGTCTCCTGCATATTGATTTATGACTTTACCTGTAATCCCTGTCTCCCTGAAATGTATAAAACCAAACTGTAACCCAGCCACAGCGAGTCCACTGCTCAAGGCTTCTTGAGCATGGCCCTGGGTCTTGGTCCTCAAATTTGGCTCAGAGTAAATCTCTTTAAAATTATTTTACAGAGTTTGGCTTTTTTTTCCATTGACAATATACACACATATAATTACTAAAAAGATGACATATGCTGACTGATAGAAAAAGAATTAATGCATATTCTTTGTTTTTCAAATTTTGTATAAGAAATGTAGATGACTTTTATTATCAGAAAAAAATGTATTAAATAAACAATATTCTGTTTGTTGTTAATTTCCCTTCACTTACATCATACGTAGTAGTCTATCACAGTTATTTAAGAATTTGGCATAGTTTGCAAATCTTGAACAAATTTCACCATCTTAGTGAATCCCCAAGTACAACACTCACTTGATGAAAATAAATAACATTAGTTAAAGGAGTTGGGACATGTGATTAGAACATGAACATGTATATAACATGAGATCCTATTTTTGTTAATCTTCTGGTTAACTCAGAATATATCACTATCTATAACAATAGAGGAATAATTACTATTCTTAGCAAATATATGTCCCTTGTTATGAAGTCATTTTCATGTATCTCACTATACAAAGTTATTTTATTAAAAATTATCTTGGAATTAAATAATTTAATAGCTTCTAATGTTCATTTCTCAGGTAAGATCTAAAATTAACAATATTAACCTCAAATTGGTAAAGATGAGCAGTTAATTGAATTCAAGAATAATATTAAAATTTTAATTTCATAAGAACAGGAAGGACTCTTCTCTTTTTCATAGTTTCATCTCTAGTACCTGGAATAGCATCTATCACATAGTAAGTATTCAGTCAATATTTCTAGAATTATTACCAGTGTATTTTATTGGATTAAGATATTATTAATGTTGGTAATTAAGTATGTTAAATTATTAATCTGAATTAACCAGAATTTTTGGATTAATTGAAGATAACTTCATGTAGATAGAAAATCATGAAAGAAAATAATATCCAGGGGCTAACACTATGAGAATAAAATTATTTTAGGACATCCAAAGATACATTTGAATCTTTAAATTTCACTGGCATAAAATGATTTTTTTTTTTGTTCCACATTTCTTTGTGAAAAATGACTTTTGCCTATTAAATAAAAGGAGCCTCTAATGGTAAAAGCAATTGTCTGAGGCATTGTGTTGGGGTATGTGTATGTAAATTTGCGAAAACCTCTGTTTGGCTTTCTATGTTGAACTACACATGGCAAATAGGTTATTTTCCTTTTAAATTTCAGTCTCCTTTTTTTCAGGAGAAAGTTGTTTCTGTCATTGCATAATCACTTTGTACATCTGCATGACAAAAGATGGAAGAACAGTGAAATCAGCAAAGAGAAAGCTTTTGCCACCAACGTGCTCTGTATCTTGACAGGAAGAAGCAGTTAGGAAGGCTCATTCTCTTATCTACACATCACATAGGCACAGTCTCCACAAAATAACAACAAAAAATACAGTTGGCACCTCTAAAAAAAACCATTTTATAACCACTGTGCTAATTCTAAGAGAACTTTTTTGAATATGCACTTTTGTGTAAATATATATGTAGGAATATCAGAATTATGATATCTGTCAGTACCACAGATTCACAAGTGAGCATGCTTGGGAGTTTACACACTAACAATATTGAATGCCTAGAAAACATCTTCATGTTGCACATTTTTTTTTTTTAATTTGCCTTCTATCAACCCTAGAGTAATGGTAACCTTTTCATCTCCACAAAACTTTTAAGGACTTTCTTTAATTTACTCTTATATCAGCTGATAGAAAATTAGCAGCAAATCTGATTTCTGACCTTCTCTTTCATTTATTGCTCTTTACTGATTAGAAGTCTCTGAGAGACGTCGGGGAGGAAAATTATGTTCCTTTTCTAAGAGCTCTATTCCAACAAGTATATTGCACTACTGATATTTACAAAGATACTTCAGAAGGCCCCATACAGAGCTCATTAAACAAACCCTTTAGACATTCAAATATGAGAGAAGCCAAATAAAACTTTAAAATAATATACAAATAAAGGCATTGAAAATAAAGTGTCTACATTTTTCTGAGAGCTCATCCACAGTGGCCTCTTATAAACATGAGTGATAAATTACTAGGAACTTCACAAATATCTTTTTTGAGCCCCTCCTTCCTACCTTAAAGGAGACCTAAAAAAACATTTTAAAAAAGTCCATTCAATATTCTCACTTTTATTCAGTAGAAACCATTTAAAGAAAGAATGGTCCATTTAGCATTCAGCTTGTACTGTGTCACTAGGAATTGCTGTGCTAACAAAGTTTTTGAATAATTGCCTCTACATTTTAAGAATTTGCACACCATTAAACTTAAGGAATTAATAGAGCTGCCACTCCCAGAGAATATATAAACTAATAACATCCATTGGCCAGCTTCCCTAACTAAATTCTAGAAGGCTCCCTAGCATGTTCTCTCATTGGACGAATTGTTCTTTTGGACTAAATCAGGCACTTTAATAAGTCACATTAATATCTGATGAATTAACGAAAAGACAGATACAATTAGCATTAACCATTTCTTGTTAAATTATATACTAGAGACTTACTAATGTTGCCAAAAAAGATTAGCAAATGTGATGATGTAGTGAATTATCTTAAAAATTAAGGAAAAATGACCATCTACAAATTCAGGGAAAAATCTGTTTTTAAACCTCTAAATTAACTTTTGGTTGGAGATTTTGGAACAAGAGTATGTCTTCACCGCTAAAGTACCAATGAACTGATAGAGAATATACCAAAAGAAATACATGAAACCATAAGAGTACCAGAAAGAAATGAACTACTAGCAAGTCAGAAAGTTTGATGACTTTCTAGAAGATGGAAAGCAGTTGGGAAAAATTACAATCAATATGGAAGTACAGGAAGTATATGCCACTACACAATATGATACAGAGAGATCATTTCCACCACAGACACATACAAACGCTATAATACATATGTACAAAAAAACCCTTTAAAGAGTATACAGAGCCAAGGTTGGAAATGAGAAAGATAAATTGCTCAGGGGTCCAAAATGAAGAGAAATTGAGATTGGTTAAGAAGTGGCAAAGTTAGAATAACCCAAGAAAAAAAGACCACACTTAAAACAGGAGCTTAAAGGAACCTGATAATCTGTTGGAAAAAGAGTCCTCCAGAGGCAATCGTAAAACCAAGTTTGTGCCAATCTTGGCTGCAGGGCACAAATTCATTCCATCTGTATGGTAAGATACTTTGAGGCTAAAAAATTTACATAGAAAGTAGACCAGGACAGAAGAAATTTATAGAGCCACTGAGAAGCAAAAGTGAAGCAAAGTTGTGAAGAAGCAGACACAACTCAGTCAATGTTGGTTTCCCATAGAAAACAACATCCGCTGAAGGTGAATTTGTTATAAAAGAAAATCCTAAGTACCAGGAGGAATGAATCTGAGATTCAACTGCTACAAGTAATGAAAGGTTTGTCCTTAAAAACTAAAAACAGTAGAACGATCATTATTCAACTTTAAAATAAACTTACTTGAGTTTTTTGCAGAGCTTAAGCACGGGAAAGAAAGTGTTAGGCACAAACAGAAGAGCAGGACAATTTTAAAAAGAAGCAATAGAAATTGTAGAAATTAAAAACATTTTTTAGAAAGAAAAATAAAGGTATACAATATAGATCAGAAGAAATCACACAGAATGCAACACCAAAAACAAAGGCAGGTATAAAAAGATAGAAAAGAAATAAAAGAATCAAAGATGGAAGACTAGAAGAAAACCAAAATACTTACCGAGCATTCCTGAAGGAGAAAATAAAGTGATTTAAAAGACTCAAGGGTGAAATACATGATTGCTAAGAATTTTTCAGAGTTGAAGAAAGATTTTAAGAACTTGTAGGGGCCTAAATGTGATAAATTCAAAACAACTCCACAACTATACACATTGCAGTACAGCTGAAGACATCAATGACGAAGAGAAATCCTTAAAATTTACCAGAGTGAAAAAACAGATACATCTCACAGGTGTGATGATTAGACTGATTAGACTATCAGCAGTCTTCTCATGAACAAAATCATATTTCAGAAGATCATGAAAGAGGATGTGCAAAAATGTTGAGATAAAAATATGAGTCAACACAAGAGTTCTCTAACCAACTACAGTATTATTTTAGAATGTGAGTAAAATAAGCAATTTTCAACACATAAATTTTGAGGGAGTTTAATACTATTTGTAGAACAACCTTCAAATGGTCTTCAACACACAAGAAATGAATCCAGGAGATGCATGCAAGTAGTGAGAAGAAATGGCAAATAAAGAACTCAAGAAAACATATCATAAATTTAAATAAACATTGACTAAAAATATTGGAGGCAGTTTAAAGATAAATAATGAAAAATTGAACACTGGGAGAAATATCTTGAAATAAATTTAAACAAGTCGTCATCCTGTTTGTAAAGAGGATAGATATATTACTGCTAGTCTTTACTAGAAAATAAAAAGGATTATTTTAGGTTAAAATACTAATGTTCACTAAAATGCAATAAATGGAGTGTATCATTTTTGGCTAGTAAAAGTTGAAAAAAAGAGAATAAAGAATGTTTGGTCCAACCAATAAAAAGCAATAAGAAAAGTTAAGAAAAAAAAACCATTTTAGTAGGATATAAAACAAAATATAAGGAATAAGTCCAACTGTATCAGCAGTCATAATAGATGTGGATGAATTAAGCACATTTATTAAAAGACAGAGATTCTGAGACCAGGCATAACAAACATGAAATTGTTGACATATAGCATAGTCTTGATATTCTTTTTCAAAAACCTCATGCATGTGTATATGTTCTCGATGTAAGGTGTTAATGAAACATTGCAGTAGTTGCTATTTTAAATAGTGTCAATAAGGAAATGAACGATAAATGTGTAATATACATATGATAAAATATATTCTAGAACAGTATATATTTATAAAAATCAATCTAAATAGTCTAATATGGAATGTATTAAGCAAGTTAAATAAGTTTATTTTCAGTATGACACCATTTTCATATTTTAAAATAATATTTTATACACACATACAACTATAAGAAAAATCATATATACAGATACAATTTATGGTAATGCACAGAGAAAAATGAATTATATACAGTTGTAATGTAGGTCCTATTACATTAGTATTGTTTATTTTATGGAAACAAAAAATGTTAAACATCCAAGAGAATTTAGCATTTGGAAATTCTGAGTGGTAGGAATTGTTAATTATTAAGTTTGGTAATTCCTTAAATACTTAAAATTTCCTACTTCTCCAAAAAGTGTACATACAGATGTTCATTACTGCCAGAAGAATTCAAAGATTTGTGTGACAATCAAAATTGTGACAAATTGTGAAAAATAGTGAAAATATGGAAAACTTCCCATCTTTAAAAGATAGTCCACAGACATAACCTTAAGTTTATAGATTCTGCAATAGAATTCAAATATATTATTTAAATTTATAATGATGATCACCAAGAAAAAAACTGCAATAGAATAAACTGTTCAAAATATCTCTGGACATTGGGACTGGAAATAAGTAGGAAGATAATTATTCTTTATTTTAATATCAGTCTCATAATTTTAATTTTTCTTGTAGCTATTTCCAGGTGGATACATTACTTTATTAGAGTATTTATATTTTAATTTAAAAAAATAGAAAGGAAAAATAATAACAGGAAAGAGATGGACAAGTATTTGTGATGGATTTCTTTGGAGAAAGTAATTATGAATTATGGTTTATTTTTTCTTATGCTTTTCTTGTTATTGCTTTTATAATCAGAAAATTAAATAACCCCTTTTTCTTGATTAGGTTCAATTTCTTGGTGTATAGAGAAATACCATTTCTATTTTTAAGCTATATGGATCCAAGGACCAGCATCTCTATGTCTTTTCTCAATATTCCCTGAGCTCTATTTTCATATCGAATTATTTACACTCCAAATTTAATTCTCTACTAAATACCCAATACAATTGATTAGATGATAATTCCAATTTTTATTCTTATTGTTTTATATTATTTTTACCCAATTGATCCCAAGGCTCATATATAAATATTATAATAGTAATAATAACATAACAATAATTAAACAACTAACACATAGAGTGCTTACTAATTGCCAGGCTTTCTTCCAAGACATTTTTACATATTAACTCATTTAACTCTCTTAATAATACTATGAAGTCAGTACTAATATTATCTCCATTAGGGATGGGGAAACTGAGGTATAGAGAGGCTAAGTAACTTGCTTAAGACCACAGAGCTACTCTGCGCTGGATACAGAGAAGGGCAGGTACCATCAGAAACACTTCAGCTCAAGAATCTTGCTCTCGCTATCACTTTATTCACTCTTAGAAAATGGGATATTTTTTTAAACAGTAAGATCATTAGTTTTATATTTCATAGGATACAACAGGATTCTTTTATTCATTCTTTTAAAGATCTTAAGACCTACATAATTTCATTCATTCATTCATTTTCTCGTTTAATTGGAGAACTATTAAGTATAGGTTTTGTAATCACCTTACTTTGAAAAAGAATTAAAATCTACGAATTTTGATTCATGTTACTATGATGGAAATTCACTGTAAATTACCTCAGGACTCATTGCAAGACTATCAGAGATACTATCAGAAGGGATGCTCAACAGTTGTCTTTTTCTCTACTGTGCTCTGTTATTATGCCGTTACCACAATACATGTTTAATACTAGAATACATGGTGCGCATGAACTCAATTTTAACTAGAACAGCTTTTGTCAATATGAATAGAGAATAACCACTCTCTAATGAAATTTCCATTTAAAGAACTTTTCCAAACCTAAAGACTCCTACTTAAGACTCATTAAGGATATTTTTTTTCTTCCCTTTTCCTACAGAAACAACAAACAGAAATTAAAAGGTAGCAACGCTGGTGGTGGGATACAAAATGAAAACAAGGCAAAACCCCCTCTGTCTTCAATACAAATGTTAGTGGACATGACCCCAAAACATGACCTAAAGCACATTTCCATTTATGCCAAACGCTAAAAGACATAGACATTTTGGGGAGCAGGGAAGCATTAGTGAAAACTGATAAGTACTTTCTCTCACTTTTATGAGGATATAGATTGTCCAAAAACTTGCTAGCTGAGGAGAGGAGATTGCTGGAGACGGTACTGAATGAAGGAAAGTATATTCACAAGGTCACAACACAAAAGATCGTGCCTTAATGATCTTACTATAAGCTATGCCTTTCACTCAAGAGACAACCAAGAGAATGTGTTCCTCAAAGAAAGAAGATGACAAGTTTGGCAATTATACATTTGGACAACAAATATGAATGAAAGCTGTATATACCCTATCTTACTCTTTCTACCACAAACACCAAAATTCACTGTTCTTCCATAAATAGTTGACCTTATTCCAAAAAGGTGAATAATATTCATAAAAGAATTACCAGGAAACACTTGAGTATACTTTTTAAAAACTATTTCATACCCTTTATTTTTTTGAAGCAGTTTTAGGTTCACATCACAATTGAGGAAAAAAATACAAAGAATTCCCAAATACTCCTTCCTTCAACACATGCACGGTTTCTCCCACCATCAACATCCTGAACCATATTGGTACATTTGTTACAATTGATGAAACTACACTGATGTATCATTATCACCCAAAGCCTGTAGTTTACATTATGGCTCACTCTTGGTGTTGTACATTCTATGGGTTTGGACAAATGTATAATGACATGTATCCACCATTATAAAATTGTACGGAATAGTTTCACTGCCTTAACAATCTTCTGTGCTCTTCCTATCTATCCCTCACACATAATTTTGGAAGAAAAAGAGGATGAAAGGAAAAAAAACAAAGAAAAATACAGTTGTAAAAAAAAAACAAACTCAAGAAGAATCAGCCACAGTTTTAAGAAAATGTTAAGACAATTACTCTTGCATAGTTTAAATATCTTCAAAACATAATCTTTCTGTCTGTATTTTTAAAAAGAAATTCGATAACTAAAAGAAAATAATATCAGGAAATAAGGGAAAGACAGAATAAAAAATATAGAGAAAAACAAAAACATTACAGAGATGAAAGTACACTGGAAACAATACTATTATAAAATAACTGCTTGAAACTTACTTTTGGGGATGTGGTTGTGGTGGACCATCTTCAGGTAATGAAATAAAATGAACTTGAAAAGTGCAAAATTGAAAATAAATTTGCATAATATGATAGATGTGGAAGATAGACAAATGAGATCCAACATGTACAGAATTGCTGACCTTGAAGAAAAGAAAGAAGCAACATAACAACAATCGGTCCACACCCTGGGAACGGAGGAGGCACACAAAAAGTACAACAACAAAATCTCAGAATAAAAAAAAACCAAACAAATTGAGAACACATTCTGGCAGAAAAAAAAAAAAAAAGAATCATGTGGACATTCGCCATAAAAAAGCAAATCACAGGTCTCATTTAAGGGTGGAAATTTTAGACATATCTAAAAATGTCACACAACTTTCAATTTTCAACTTTCAAGTTAAGGGTCTCCAGCAATGCTTACAAATACTTACACAGTGCTGAAGGGAAAAATAAGTTTAATTCAAGAAAGATAATCTGTCTTCCATGTATAAGGCAAAAGAAAGACATGTTGAAGTATGAAAACTCACACAAATTATAGCAGCTATGACTGTTTCTTTGGTGGAGGGGTACTATTTACTTAACGAAGAAATTCAACAACCTAGAAAATAATTAAAAATAAAGAACACAAGAATGGTGAATGAGGTAGTACAAGTTGGTAAGGAATGGTGCCTTTCAAATATGAAATAAGTCTAAACAAAGACCATGGGAATGCAGCTAGAATGTAAAAACTCAATAATCTAAAACTGATAACATAGATTAAATTCAAGTGGTGTGGGAAGGGTTGATAACAATAAGTGCATGTATTAATTTATTTAAATATCATGACAAGGACTTATAAAAAATTGTTTAATATTTAAATGTGCATCCTATAAAACAACTTCAAATTATTAATATTTTCATAATTTTTGTTTTTAATTATGTAGTTATTTTTCTGGAACTAATATCTCCCTTGAAAAGAAATAATATCTGAAATTTAGCAATTTCTTCCATTTTCTTTCAGCTTCTTTATTTTCAGTTTAATTAAAAATCAAACTTGATATTTCTTTTTTCCAGTGAAGGATCTCATTCTTATGAAAGAGTATCCATTTATTTATGTATCTATTATGGGCCATGTTATCTAATGTTTTTTATTTATAAAAAAAGATGTATGGTAAGAATTCCTACAACAGTTTCTCTCTCTCTCTCTCTCTCTCTCTCTCATCATATTATCTGAATTTGTACATGAGGATATCTCCAATGATAGTCTCCAAATCTCATGACTGTTATTTATGGGTGATGGAATTTCTGTTCTGAACTTTTATGTCTAGCTTGAGTTATTTTTAATAAGCATATCGTATGCTACTGCATTCTAATTAATATGCTGTTAAAGTAAATATATAAGCAATAAATAATCAAAGATTTAATATCCCTTCTCCTGTAAAAGAATTAAAAAGTTATAAATTTACTATTATACTACTGAATATTTTCGCTTATCAAAAGAACCAAAGTATACAATCAACCTAATATTATACCACATGTTCTTTTCACAATATAATTGATTTTTTTTGTCTAAACTCAGAGCAAATATCTAATCATTTCCAAAATGACCAAGTGAATTTGTTTTCATTAAGGAAAATTACACTGAAATTCTAAAAAAATTAATCCAGTACTTCACTAGAAATGTTCAAAGGAAGTAATGCAATGCATTCATTATAAATGATGGGCTGTTTTTGCTGAGATGTGATAAGTTATGCATTTATATAACCTCATATAAAGCATTATATAAAAGTTTCCAGATTTATAGATTTGAAATCTTGGGACTGTACAGCCATGATTATTGCTTGGAAAAAAAAAAAAAACACCTCAAAACCCCACTGAAGGAAGCATCAAAAAGCAAATGACTTTGTTTTTTTATACAAATTGTGTTAGAATTTTTGTGTGTTTATGTTTGTTTTGTTTTGTTATATGTATTTGTACACATGTGTGTGAAGAAGGAAGGCAAGAAAAAATTTGCTTAAATATCTTCTTTCCTTATAAAATACAATGCACATAAATTGGTGAAACCTTCAACAACAATAAAAGAGATGATAAACAAACCCATCAGATAAATGAAAATTGCTCAAAACAAACAGTTCAATATTCAACATATGCTCCTTCTTTTACAGATATCTTTGGAAAACATTGCCACTGTAGATAAAATTATGAATACCTCATTTTCCAAATTGATTTTGCATGATTCTACTGTTCTCCCTGTTTTTTCCTAAGCATAACTTCTATTTAGTCATTCTGTGAATGTTTCTCAGAAGACATAGTCAGGATGCTGATTATTTAAACGTAAGTAGTTTTCATTTGGAGAAGCAAGAACTATGAATTCCAATTTTCCCCCCAAACCCCAATGTTACAGTATCCCATTAACATAATGGGTTATACACGGTTAATCTCAGGGCTCTTAAAAGTTTTGTTCCCAAGTCATCAACTTCTGAAACTTTTCATAAAGTATTGTAAGAACCTTAATACTGACAAGCTTAACTGGAATAAATGGCAAAGGAAACTCCAGAAGCTATTACCCAGAGGCTGGGTAAAAAGCAAAATGCCAGATAAAATTTGGTGAGCCCATGTGACCTCCAGTCTTGCTTTGATCCTCTTACCAAAACCCTCCTCCGGGAAACTTTATAATCATTCCTTTAAATCACCGGTTGAACACTAGAAACCCCACCCCTCATCCCTCCGAAAGAAAAAATTTTAGCAATCACATTTTCCCATCTGCCGTTACAGAAAGGGCGTGTAGCCATCTGAAAGTCCCAGAATTAGCACTGTCATCCCGTCTTGCCCATTAGTTTTACTGCAGCAAAGACTAGTGAAACACTGAAAAATATACCTGTAGTCTCTCTCTCCCTGGTTTGATCCTAACCTCCCCCGAATACAGATTCAATACATTTTTCCCTCTCAAGGAATAAATGCATTTTAAGCATCAGCATCATAGAAACACAGCATCAATAAAGCAGTGACTTCTCCCCCAACCCCAGGTTTTACCTGTTATGCTAATACAAAGGCACTGAAAGGAAGAAAAGCTGCAGCTTTGCCCAGTAACATTCTCATTGCAGCAGACAGCACAATTTTTTACTTACAGATCTTACCAGGGAAATGTCTCGGGATCTTTACAATTTTTCTGCAGAACTCTGTTTCAAGCTCTCAGCCAGGCATGCTGTGCATCCAGGCAGAACCAAGCCGTATGGAATGTCTATGCAGCTGGGAGATAATGGGACTCTTTTTCCCAGCTGGGACTGCAAGCCTTTTATCCACTGAGTATTGCGTGGCTCTTCTCTGGTCTTAAGCATGAAATACGCTCCTCTCCTGCTGCATTCCTGACGGAACCTAGACAATTACTTCTTGAAGCACATGTGCAAAGCTCTCGTTTGGAATATTCAAAAGGAAAATTCTCCCTACATTGAAATCCAGTCCTATCTTCATCATCCTTCACAGAATCAGAGAGAGCTGAGAGCAGCTGCCATTCCAGTGGCATGAAAGATTAAATTCACCCTCCTCTTTCTTTGACTGGAGACAGTCACTCCTGTCGGGTCATCAGAAAATCTCTCTTATTGAAAACTGGGTCATACTAACTACTTATTAGGTTTCCAGCAGGAAAGGAAGTCATTTTTTTTCTTCCTCTGGTCTCACTGCATTGTCATTTACAAGCAAAGATTAAGCCAGTCAAGGGTCTGCACTGATTTAGATTGTATTCAAACGCAAGCTTTCTGAAGCATGCCAGTAACTCCTGCTATTTGTTAGGGTGGAGAGAAAAGGGAAATAAAATGAAAGGATCATATGCACTGTCATTAAAGGCTTGGCTTTCTAAATTATACTTAAAAATATGTGCATGAGGCTTCTTAAAGACAGGTAAGTGTGTAAAGAAAGTGGAGTCAAACAAGACCACAAGAGTGTTGCTGCTCTCCCAAGTAACAGATTTACAATCTCCAGAGACAGAGAACAAGTGTCTATGTGTTTGCATAATAGCTCTGCAAGGAAAAGAATGGTCATTGTGTTTCACACTGAGTTCTCCAATTAAACTTTTTAATATTTGCTTTTTAAAATTTGCTTCTTGTCATTGGTTTTGAAGGGACTCACTGCTTGGAGAAAAAAAGCTAAAGAACAGGAGAAGCACATGGATGCACACAGAGACAGTAACATGTACACACATAGCTGTAACATGAGAACAGAATAATAGTTTGGACTTATTTTCATGTCATAATAAAAAGAAATTATACTCTTAGCATTTTAATGTAAATGGATGTTAAGAAAATGAAATCTGTAAATTGAATGTAAGTCAGTCAAAAGATATCTTCTGACGACCAAGAAAGTTTCTATGGCTGCATTTTATGACTATGTTCTATGAATTTCTATGATTATATTCTTCTGTAAATTCATTTCTTCATAGGGTCTAACTACCATCATAAAAAGGTTTTACAGAGGAGATGATGCTTCTTAACACTAGGTAAACTCAAAATGGGCTATACTACTCTTCCCTACAATTCATGGGTAGGCAAACTGGATGAATAACTTCACAGAGATCACAGTGGTCTTAATTGAACTTCTAATTTTTTTTTAACTTAGGAGTATTTCTTGCTCTGTAGAAATAAAAATATTTTTATTTGTAAAAATGCCACAGTGAATTTTTCTGTGGAGGTATAAGAAAGATAATTATGATGTAGTGGGTTTTTCGATGAAGACGAATTCATTCAATATGAAGGACGCTTTACCTACACCTTCAACACTTCTGCCCCATATTCAAGGACAGCTGATTGCTTTGCTTCCTATTTTACTGAAAAAGCTGTAAGAATCAGAAGAGACCTTCTGTAAGTCCCTATCATGGCATCTAGTCACATACCTGCCCCTGTGACCACAGACTGCCTTCCTCTTGTATTCAGGATGAACCTCTTCAGGCCAAGCCCTCCACCTGTGCTCTAGATACGGCCTCTCTTGCATATTCAAGGAATTATTACAGCCACTTGTCCCTCTTCAGAATCATCAGCTCTCCTTCCCTTCTGTAGCATTATAGCACAGAGATTTGCTGCTACTTGTCCCACCTGAAAAATTAACAACCTTTTTGATCTTACATCTTTCTTCAGATATTGCTTCATTTCCCTGCTTTTTATATAGTAAAGCACCTTGAATGAATTCTCTATACATATTATCTCCATTCATCCTTTCTTATTTTATCTTGAATCCAGTGTAACCGATCTTTGCCCTCACTATTCCACATAAGTACCTCCTGTCATATTCAACACTGAATTACACATTGAAAAATCCAACAGTCAACTAATCTCAGTCCTCATTTTATTTGATCTATCATTAGCATTTAACACAGTTTACCAGGTACTCCTCCTTTAAGTACTGGCTTTATTTACCTTCCTGATTTTTCTTCCATCTCACTGTCTTCTCCTTTTCAGATCCTTTTCTTGGTATCTTCTCCTTTCATTAATCTTTAAACACTGGGAGGCAGCAAGGGTCTGAAATAAGACCTGACCTAAGTAAGTGAAGAAATATACTATGTTCATGGATCAGAAAACTCAATTTTTTAAGAGGTCAATTATCTTCCAATGGGTCTTTAGATTTAAAATAATTTTGGTCCAAAATCTCAGTAAGTTTTCATGCAGCAATTGTCAAGCGAGGCTAAAATTATATGGAAATGAAAATAACCAAAAAAGTAAAATCAAAATGATACAGAACCAAGTTGTCAAACATATCCTCTGGTTTTACAATTTACTACTAACCTAAAGTGGTGAAGGCAGTGTGGTATTGGCAGGATAGGTCAATACAACATAATCAAGTGTCCGAAAGCAGATCCATACATATACAGTGAATTGATTTTAGACAAAGGTATCAGGTAATTCAATGATAAATGCATTATAATTCAAGAAGTGGTGTTTGAGCAAATAAATATTTATTTGGAAAAAGTTGACCTTAACCATCACCTCACACTATACACAAAAAATTGAGATAGATTCTATACTTAAAGGCAAAGCTTTAAAACATTTACAAGAAAATGTATGACTCCTTGGGTTAGGTGGACATTTCTTTGTATGCACATATACACATAAAAACACAAAACATAAAAACATAGAAACGTTGGACTTCTTCCCAAAATTAAAAATGAGTGTTCTTTGAAATACATCATTAAGGAATTTTTACAACTCAATAACAAGAAGACAAGTGACCATTTAAAAATTGAGCAAAAGACATGAACAGACATTTCACAAAAGATATCTGAATGACATTTAAGCATACAAAAAAGGTGCTCGACATCATTATTTATCAGAAAAATGCAAATCAAAACCACACAATACTATTGCATACTCATTAAACAGGCTCAAATTAAGAACACGGAAAATGTCAAAGCATTTTGAGGATGAGGCAACTGGAATTCTTATATCTTACTGGTAGGAGTATAATATGTTACAATTATTTTGTAAAGTAATTTGGCAGTTTCTTTAAATAATATTATGGAATAATTCTACTCATATATATTCACTCAAAAGAAACCAAGGCATAAGTACACACAAAGATTTGCAAGGGAGATTCATAGCAAATTTTTTCATAATAGTCAAAAATTGGAAGCAACACTGATATCCATCAGCAGGGTAATGGATAAACAAATTATGATACATTCATAAGTGTAATCAAAGTTAGCAATAAAAAGATGCAAGTTACTGATACTCACAATTTGTGTTAATTCTAAAAATACTATGCTAACAGAAAGATATTCAAGAAAAATCAAAGCAATTCTATGCTGACAGAAAACAAAAAATGGTTGATTAGGGCTTGGGGGGAGGGGATTAATTGCAAGTGGGCATTAAGGAATGTTTAGGGTAATGAATATATTCTGGTTTTCATTGTGGCAGTGATTGCGTGGGTATATGCATTTGACAATCTTATGAAACTGTACAAATGGTTATATTTTATTTCATATTGAAGTATATCTCAATAAAGTTGATTTTTAATAAATTGAATGATGACAGATAGGTTCCCTTAAAGGCTTTGGAAAAACAAAATTAATAAGCTTATCATTCTACCAAAATATTATTGTTGTTGTTGCTGTTATTATTACTGACTTCAGTAGAACAATGAAAACCACCTCTCCAATCTCTTCTATGATTGTTAGTCATTTTGGTTTTTTTAAATCTATCTGGGTCAGTCTGATTCATTTATATTTTTCTAGAGAATGATGATGATAATGATAATGATCATAGTGATAATTTCTATAACCCCAAATATGTATCAGGTAGTGTTTTTCAAGCATTACATTTTCATTAGTAATTTATTCAATCCTTACAATAACCTGATGAGTTTCATGTTACTATTTTCTACATCTAACAAACAAGGAGACTAAAGAGCAGAGAGGTTAACTTAATTGTCCAAGAACATCCATCTGGGAGACATAGTAAAGGAGGGATTAAATTGATGCAGTCTGGCTTAGTAATCCACAGTAATATTGACTTATTATTCAAATTTTTATACTTCTTTTTATATTTTGCCTATTTAGTATATCAAATTCTGTGAGAGGTATATTAAATATTTCCCACAAAGATTTTTTTTTAATGAAACAATCATCTTTTGCACTACGTATTCTGCTGCTATATTGCTTAATGGATAAAAGTTTCATATATACATGCACACCTATACATACATAACATACGTACATATGTATACTATGTAATCAATGTATCTCTGGTGCATTTCATCTTTATAATTATGTAACATCTTTAGGAACCTTTTTAAATTTGTTTGCATCTCTTATACTTGAAATATTATTTTTGGCATTCCTCCTTTCTTTCTGGTTTGTATTTTCCTGTGTGTACTAGAACATTAACAATTTCTTGTCACTTTGTTTTAGTTATTTTTCTTATAATCATCATTCAGCTTGATTTTTTTAAACCCAATTTGACTTTGTCGTTGTATAGGGTAGCTTACTCCATTCGCGTTTAGTGTAGTAGCTGACGCGTGTTGAACTCATTTCTTCCTTCTGAGTTTTGCTGAAGTATGGATTCTGGGGTCTCCTTAAGTACAAGTCATCCTCACATGCCCACCTGGCCTGGGAGACATTGAGGCCAACTGTTCAGTTTCCACCTAGTCCAGCAGAACCGCACAATTTAGCAGGACGCCCAACATTAGGCACAGGTCAACAGGTAGAGCCTCTGATCTTGGGTGACAGAATTCCTTTGCCAGTAAAGCCACCTTCCGTGAATCATGAAGCGCTGCTATTTTTCCCCTTAAGGCCTCAAGGAGAGACTCCCTCCAGGGATGTGACTGTTGCCACATAATCAGGTTCATTTGCCCACTGCCAAAGAGCAAGCCAACACGCTGGGTCAGCAGGATTTACTGCGGAGAAAGAGTTTATTCCACGTAGCGTTAAGCGGGTAGATGGGAGAAATTTCTCAAATCCGCCTCCCTGAGAATTTGGGAGACAGAGATTTTAAACACAGTTTGATGTAGGCAATTGAGTCTGCTAATTGGCTGGGTTCAGTGTGGAACCATAGGGCTGTTGAAATTGTCTTCTTTGCTGACCAGGTTCTCAGGGGTCACAAGACCAGTTGAGTCAGTTCCTTGGTATTGGCCACTGGTCTGGGTTGGTCAGTCGTTCCAATGGAAGGTATCTCAGAAACTACCCTAGGTTTCAAAGGTGATATTATCTACAGAGAAAACTAAAAATCTTTATGACCATCAGCTTTGTGGCTCCAGAGTGGCAATTATACAGAAGTAAATTGGGGGGCAGTGGCTAATTATTATCATTATTTTTAGGTAGGCCTGTGCCTTATTTTTAGCTAGGCCCTTGCCACAGTTCTTGCCTTGCACCCCTTTTTATTAATTTGTAAGGGCTGTTTCACTATTTCCTCTGCTCTCTTGGTACCAAAGAGAAAAAAAAGAAAATCCAGTGTCTGTCACCTTCCCAGCCCTTCCCAGTGGAATTCTTAAACTCCTTTTACCTGCCCACTCTGAAGTGGGCACTCCAAATGTCTTAAGCTTTCAGACTCCATGAAACCTTGATCCACTTCTGCCTCCTGCAGGAAAATATGACTATTGGCTATTACCCCCACATAATTGCTTTGTTGTGAAGAAACTTCTAATACCATTTTTCTCTAAATGCATTAAAAGCAAAGATTAACACATAATAACTTATTGAACAGGTACAATTATTTTAAAGATATACAGTGTAGCAAAATGAGTAGTAGTATGTTGTTGGCATTATTGTTTATGCTTGGTTAGTTTTTTTTGTCCAGGTGTTTTGATTGGCTTGCACAGCTATTCTAAATAACCCACGTTTAAAAATATTTTTATGAGATATTTTTCCTCTGTTCACCACAGACAAATCTCCTAATATTACCAAAACAGGAACAATTTTCTGTAATTAGCTGAAAGCTTCCTATGGGCCAGGTACTATTCCTAAAATCTCACTTTGTCCTTATGACAACCCCATGAGGTAGATATTAGTATCACCTTTGCTTTACTGGCAATTGAGAGCTGGAAAGATTAAATAGCATGCTAAGATCACATAACCAGTAAAAAGTCAAACAGGGATTTGAATCCAGGCCAACTTACCCGAAACTTTGTATCCTGAACCCCTTGTCAAATGCTCTCTGCTACATAAGTTGGCAAACCAGATGGAAGGCAAAAAAATAAGTGCTATGATTTTTATGATTATTTCTTCTCTTTAAGGCATAATAAAATGTTTATCTTAAATATAATGTTTTAAGTTGTAACTGCCCAGACTTTAACAAATACCTAGATAAGCCCTATATTGTCTAAAAAACTCTTTCTTTTCGTGAAAATGGTCTGAATCTAAATATTCGTCTCAACTCTCCACTCTGCCTTGTCAAGGATAGAAGATATTAAATGGTCCCAGGAAATCTAAATTATTTTTTTTTTGTCTTACGTTTTTCTTTTGCTTTTTGGTGAGGGAGAGGTAGAAATTAAGAGTGTCATGAAGAGAAATCCACTCTGTGTATCATATTTACGTTCTCTCAGGAAAATGCACATAGAAGGGCAGGCGATAGCAATTTTTTTAATCTTTTGTCCCCAAACAAAGTGTTTTTTTCACTTCATACCACTTATGTATAATTTTATAGATATTTAAAAGTTCACTTCCCTCTGGAAAAAAAAAGTAGTAACAACATATTGCCATGGAATGTATTGCTTTTCAAAGGGAAAATAGTCAGTGAAATGTGTATATTCTCCTTCGGCCACATGGTAGGAAAATGTATATTTTAGAAAGTTATGGATGGCAATAACTCAGTTCAAGTCCCTTGAATATATTCATATAAAAATAGAAGAATTGTTACTCATGATAACTTAAAACAAGTAGTGGGAAGGATCTGGTATCTTGTGACATAAATTGTTTTGCATTAGCCATAGAAGGACACTGCCTGCCTGTTCCCTGGAACTGCCTGCCACCTGCTGCTTCCAACACTGAATTTTAATGACTGCCAATTGCTCTTTAAGACTCTCACTATTTTAGAAGTATTATTTACCGTGGCCCACTGATCTCTTTAAATGACAGGATAAATTGTTTGGGCCCCAGTGGAAATAATGTATTTCATTAATGCTATTCCTTTTCTATTCCGATTTTTTTAACCTTGAAGATGGAGAGATTTTTTATGTGTAATAGTTATTATTGTATCCTATTTCCTAGACACAATGAAGAGGTTAGAACACTTAAACTCCAAAATCCGTATATTCTTCAAGAATTTAGCTGCTTAAGCAACTGTTCTACCTTCTGCATTCTTGTGTGTAATTTATGAAATATAAAAACTATTGCATTGAATTTCAATGATGGTTAGATATCAAAAGCATGAGATTCATCAGTTCTCATTAAATTGAATTTACCTATTGGCCTATTGGCATCATTACCAGAAATACTGCATAGACATTTTTTTTTTCACAGAAAATATATTTGGGATTTTTTTCATAATCATGTGATTGATCTATTAGCCTCAATTCTTTATTTTTCCCTGCATACACATTCTTGCCATTGCCAAATGGTAGGTGGAGTATACTTCCTTGGCCCTTGGTTTTGGACTTGGACATGTGACTCATTTTAACCAATAACATGTGAATAGAAGGTCACAGTGTGCTGGACATTGGCCTAGGCTTTTTATTTTTTTTTTTTTTTTGAGACAGAGTCTCACTTTGTTGCCCTAGCTAGAATGAGTGCCATGGCGTCAGCCTAGCTCACAGCAACCTCAGACTCCTGGGCTCAGGCAATCCTTCTGCCTCAGCCTCCCAAGTAGCTGGGATTACAGGCATGCACCACCATGCCTGGCTAATTTTTTCTATATAGTTTTAGCTGTCCAATTAATTTCTTTCTATTTTTGGTAGAGATGAGGTCTCGCTCTTGCTCAGGCTGGTCTTGAACTCCTGAACTCAAACAATCCGTCCGCTTGGCCTCCCAGAGTGCTGGGATTATAGGCATGAGCCACTGCGCCCGGCCCCTGGCCTAGGCTTTAAACACTCTTATGGGTTTCTTCTCACCTTTTTGTACCTGTGCTATTGCCATAGAAAAACACACTTTGGCTAAACTGCAGGCCAAGGAGTATGAGAGATACTTGGAACAGAGAGCTATTCCAGTTGGTCCACCAATCTCAGTAACGGCAGAGCTGCCCAGCTAAGCCCAGCATAGGCGACCTGACCCTTTGTCTTGTAGACATGGGAGAGATAATCAGTTATTATTGTCTTAAGCCACTGAATTTTGAGGTGATTTGTCTTGCAACGATAACTAGTAAACACAGATATTGTCACTTGTTGAAACCAAGTTGACTTAGTCTGAGTTCTCCTAAGAGCAGAATGTGAGTCAAGGACTTTTTCTCTTTTGTCAAATGTGAGTAGTTTCTTTGAAAATGGGATCTCAAAGAGCAGCAGTGACAAACAGGGTGAGTTAAAAAGAGAAGAAGAAAAAACCAATAAGTGGATTTATTATTGAGTTTTCCAGCACCAAGTATGAATGATTGTTCAATAATATGAGAACATCTAAAAAGCGTATCAAACACCTCTCAGGGCATTAAGCATGGCGGAAGCACCTATCTATTGACTCCCATAGCTTAGTGATAAGGTGACCATATACTTTATCATGTAAAACAGGACAACTCTGAAGAGTGAAAAGAGAAAGTATTAATAGTAATTTTGGCACAACAGATATAACTCCAGTCTTTCCTGGACCAATGTGGATATATGGCCACCCCACAGATTGGTCAAAGATTGTCCTATGGGATACTAACTCTCCTGCACATCCAGGGTGCACACACACATGAGTGCTAATCAGATTTGTGTGAACACTCACTGTTGTGGAATCAGATAAGCTGCTGCATGGGAACTGAGAGTTGTGAGAGATGGAGCACTGTCAGGTAAAATTTGTGTTAGGATGGATGAAGCATTAGCTTGAATATTGGTCATGCTGAGAGGATTTGAAATGGTTCAGAAAAAGGCATGGAATATAGCTCCCATTTTGTGCCATTCAAATCTATTCATAACCTTCATTAAATCCAATTAGTAAAAGAGTCAGTTTCTGAATTGAGTCAACCAAATTCCCTGCAATGTCTTAAGGGCAAGAGGCTTAATGAAAAAATCTATACCCCCACTGAGGCTGGTCTTGGGCCGTAATTCTTATCCATCACTTCATTCCTTTACTACCAGCTGTAGATTTCCCTCATCCTCATCTGGCAATTCGACTTTTCTATGTTGCTTCTTTGTTTAAGTAACACAGACATTCTTCCCTGAAGAGACCGTACCCTTACATTCTTTGCCCTAGTGAGACTGTATTTCTGCACTTGTCTTTTCACACTTATTGCTGCACAGTAAATCTCAGCAGATACTTCGGTGAATTGTCAGGATTGCAGACATACTCCTCCCAGATGCCACTGTTTAGGAACAAATCAGGCTTCTTCTGGTATCAAGTGTTAATAAACCCCACCCATATATTAACTTTTTTCTTTTTGTGTGGATCCACTGGAATAAGATGATGAAAGAGATCAGGTAGCAGGCATAAAACCTTTTTGGAGTCCCCTAGTGAGAGTATTCTTCCCTCAGGATCCGGGACTTCTAAGCTAAGAGATCTGAAATTATAATGATGGGAGGCAAAATTTCTGCAAATGGAAAAACTACCTGTGCTGTTGCCTCTGCCTTCCTGGATCCATGTATTCCATCCAGTGTGGACACAAGCACAGATCAAATGTAGGTTTAGTGCAGAGATCACATTCTAGAGGACTGAGTGTTCACTGTACAAGGTGTGATCCTGGAACTGCCAACTTAGCTGAATCTTGAATAGTATATTTCATCATTATATGTGATTGGCTGTCTCTGAGTGATGGGGTACATGGTGAACCTGTTGAAAATTTCATTGTCATTCACCCTTTGCCATAAAATGCATACTTGGTCTCAGGCAATGATTATATATAGGATACCACAGTGATATCACAGGTATTCTGTAAGTCCCCAGAAAGGGGTGCTGCCAGAGGAACTGCAGGCAGGGAAATAAAATCTATATCTTGAGTAGCTTTTAATTCTGATGAGAATAAATCACAGTTCCCCTCAGGGTGGATAATGTCCATGATGATCATCTTGCCGCGGAGCAAGTGGCTGGACTCCCTGAGGAATGGTGCCATATTGAGGAGTCATGACTGGTCTCTATTGCCACCAGATGAGGCAATCAGCAGTGGCAGTAGTTCGTCATCCCTGTTTCGAGGGAGCCCATGCTGTTGAATCCATGCGTAACCTCTGTCTCTGAGGCCATGGCCGCTTAATTCATGGGTTCGTTGCACTAACACGTGTGTGGCCAACTGAGAGAGGATAACTGACATTCACAGAGTACATTGTTCTCTCTGCTTTGGTGGTTGAGTGGCTCTTTGCAGTGGGTGCCCTCTGGGGGACATTAATATGAGACACAAAGAAATGAACAAACTATGCTTACTCCTGAGTGTCATCACCGTGACTATTTGTTCCTTGTTTCTGATCTCCATTCTTGTTCGTTTCAGACTCTTTACTAACCAGACAAACCATTCCCCATTGGCCACGAGTCCATGTATATTCATAACACGGGTCTCTTCTTTATGCCTACAAAGAGAACAATGAATGGACTGCTCACTGTTCTGCCTTCCAGAAAGATTTGCATTTGCCACTTTGTTCAGAGCCACTCCTCAGATGAAGTATAATGACACATTAGCCCACTTTTGTTTGGCTCACACCAACTGAACTGTTACATAGGCTTGAGGTATTTTTTTTCCCCTCTTCTTTCACGTGTTTAGTCTTTCTAGGTGCAATATATATTGGCTCAAAAATCCAAAAACCCACCAAGTAATGTACCTCTTTCTTGATGATAGGGAATGTGTGGTGAAATAAATTGTCCTTTATTTTAGAAGGGATTTGTTAGGATGCCAGAGATACTGGGAAACTAAGGATATTTTTAAGGTAGCAGTCCCAGAGCCTTTGTGGATTTACCTCTCTCTGTATGACACGTTTGTCTTAATAGGACATCTAAATTATTTGTCTTTCTTGCTGACCAAGTCAATTAGGATAATTTTCAATATAGTGCAACAGTGTTATAGTCTGCATAATTCAAAGATTATCAAGGTGCCCTAGACTGTAATATTAAAACAATGTAGGAGAATTAACATAGCCCTATAACAAGACAATGAAAATGTACTACTCTCATTCACTCAGAAAGACAATCTGTTTTTGCTTTCTTTTTCTGATGGGGATTGGGAAAACACAATCAGCAGACCAATAGTTACGTTGTAAGTGCCAGAGGCTATGCTGATGTGTTCTAATAAAGAGAATACATTCAGCATAGTAGCTACATTTGGGGCTACAACTTTAAATGTACATAGTAGTTCATCAACAGCCCAATCCATTTGCTATTTTCTTGTTGCTGTCATTGTTGTTGTAGCAAGGGCCAGATAGGCCAATGAAACAGGGATACAAAGGACTACCAACCCTACAACCTTTACATCTTTGAAGGTGGTGCTAATTTCCACAGTTCTTCTTGGGCTGTGATATTTCTTCAGATTTCTTATTTTTGCTAAGGTGTAGGAAAAGGAAAGGACATTTGGGAATCTCACAGTTGGCTTTGACTGTCATAACGATTCTTATTCTACATGACAGGAAGTCAGTTTGAAGGTTTTGTTGTCTGGCTGTTAGGTATATCTGTCCAATTTTATATTCAAGGAATAGGAAAATAACCACATAATTGGTTCATACATACTCAGGGGGCACAGACTTGGGTCATTTTTTTTTTTTTTTAACTTGGCTGGTCAGGTACCCAAGTGTCAGTCCCAACACTTTATATCCAGTAATTCTCAAAAATTCCCCGAATTCTGGGTGTTCCTTTTCCCAGAGCACAATTACTGTGGTAAATGGCCATAGTTCCCTGTAAGGAAGAATTAGAAGCATATTTATTTTGTAAAACTGTGGCATCATTACAGGTTCTTCCTGGTCTCCTTTCAATCAATGAACCCTAAATGAGAACTGTCATATGGAAATTTATGTCTTGAAAATACAGTACTTTTTTTTTTATTGTGATCTTTGACATCACCCTTCTGCTCCCTAGTTCTCTGTGTAATTTTTTTTTTAATATCACAAGTCCAGTAATCCCTTAGTTGACTGCCAATGTTTTATATCCAAGTGGACATCATGATCTATTAGTCATTACCACTAATCTCTACAGTCAAGACATTTTGATTGTTGCTCAGGACTTGCTGCCATTATAGCGATTATATCTACCTTTTCCTTAAAACTAAACTGTTGCCAGATGTCACCACCATTCTGGAATTCCATCACCCCTAGTGATACTAGGTAGCCTTGTTCCATTACATCCAATATGGTCAAATCTGGTACACAGAGGACAGACAAAAAGAACAGAGTTCCCCTTGCTGGGGTGTTTTTTATTGTCTTTGTGAAGAGATTCTCCTTGTGGCCCTGTAAAGAAACATGGTAAGAAGGTAGGTAGGTTTTCCTGTATCAAATCATAAATCTATTTTAACCTTCTTACTTTGAGTCTTCTGACACTTTCTTTCAATGCAACAGCAAGGGCCGGACGCAGTAGCTCATGCCTGTAATCCTAGCACTCTCGGATGCCAAAGCAGGTGGATCGTTTGAGCTCAGCAGGTTGAGACCAACCTGTGCAAGAGCAAGATCTCATCTCTACTGAAAAAAGAAAAAAAAAATAGAAAGAAATTAGCTGGACAACTAAAAACACATAGAAAAACATTAGCCAGGCATGGTGGCACATGCATGCCTGTAGTTCCAGCTACGTGGGAGGCTGAGGCAGGAGAATTGTTGCTTGAGCCCAGGAGTTTGAGGTTTCCGTGAGCTAGGCTGATGCCACAGCACTCTAGCCTGGACAACAGAGTGAGACTCTGTCTCAAAAACAAACAAACAAAAAAAACCTCAAAAAACCAAAAAAACAATGCAATGGTAAGGCATTTTATCGCTTAACCTTACTTATCAGATATATTGTTATGTCCAAGTTTCCAGGAGCTATTACAAAGACCAGTAACAGTCCATCCTAGAATATCAAATAGGGAATCGCAGGCGAGAACTCCCATGACGATTTATCCTTCCTTATAGGCCACATGTCCTGGGTCTTATCCTTGGCTGCCTTCAAAGCAGAACCAGAGATAGAGGCTGAAATGTGAGCTGATAAATCAGGAACATAAACTCAAGAAGCAGAGGTGAGGGATGGGAGAGATGAGAAAGAAGAGTCAATACGAGGATGTGTCATTGAGTTGTCTATTCTATTGCCATGATGGTTGCTTTATCCCACTGGACCATCTGATAAGTCTCAGGGTCATGTCTCCCTCAGCTCCTGATTCCCTTTTCGCAATATTTGTTCCATGGGGGTATTAACTCCTTCACGCTTCTGCTTTGTGCATCTCTGTATGTCGAACAGGTAACCACAGATGTCCAACAGCTGCCATGAGGCCAGAGAAGCCCTGGGGCAGGAGGCAAAGGATACACAATGCAAGATCGAAGGCAAATGCTGTCAAATGGCTCTTGTGTGAATTGGAGAAAAGACTGCAAAGAATCAGCCGACGTAAGATATGAGGCTGAAAGGATTTAAAGCAATTTTCAAGAACTAGCTGATAAAGAAATAAATAAAACAAAAGAGTTCAAAATAAAATTGTCGTAATTTTTTTTTTTTTTTTTTTTGAGGTAGAGTCTTGCTCTGTTGCCCAGAATGAAGTGCAGTGGTGCGATCCTAGTTCATTGCAACTCATGTCCTGGGCTCAAGCAATCCACCTTACTCATGCCTGTAGTCCCAGCTGACATAAGCCACCTCACCTGGCTAAGTTTTTAATTTTTTGTAGCAACGGGGTCTCACTGTGTTGCCTAGTCTTGAACTCCTGGCCTCAAGCAATCCTCCTGTGTTGGCCTCCCAAAGTGCTGTGACTAACAGGCATTAGCCATCATGCATGGCCCAAATTTTTGTAATTTTTATTACTTAGTTGTACTTTTAAAATAGGTGATTTTAGTCCTTCTGGATGTTGAAGATAAGAAGAGACCTGCTTTGTATTTTATTAATGACTGTATTCGGTCCCTCTTCACCTTCAGTCATGCCTCCTAGATTCAAACACTTTTAACTTTTGTGGTTTCAGTTATTTTGGATTTTGTTTTCAAAATCCTTTGTTTAGTTTACAGATATTTATTTATACTCCTGTTTGGTTAAATAACTTTAGATGGTATCTTCTGGCTTCTTACAATACAAGGATTTATCACCTAGCTTTCCTCCTCACAACTTGAGATTTATTACTTCTAGATGTTCTATTGCTTACCTTTAAATCTGTAAATACAAAACATCTTATCCTTTCATCACATTGAGAAAGTATTTCTACACGCTCCACTATGTAAAAGAATATTCGTATTCTTACCCGTCCTTTCAACTTTCTCTACCACTCTCCAGTTCCCTTTACATTTGTCAGTTGTGATAACATTGCTTTTTGGTCCAGTAAACATAATTAAGACTTCTGTGAGTTTTCTGCCAATTGATTTGAAATACTGAAAACCATTAGCAGCGTTTTAACTATTTTAAATTCACTTTTCTTCCCTGTGGTACCCATGTTCACTACCTCTAAGATATTTAATAAAAACTATTTCTAGAGTTATGTTCTGATAAATTCTTTTATTTTCTGAACTTAGGATTATGCTACATTTCATTTCACTTTTTATTTGAACCTTGGGTGCCCTGTGTTTTTGTAATTTTCTCATTGCTTTTCTGTGTTTCTTGTTTACAGAAGGAAAATATTCTTTTTTCAAAATAGTTACCATTTTCTAGTTTATTATTCATTAGTTCTTTTGATGGCCTCCACTCTACTTTTTGAGGGTGTTCAACTTCTGTCTTCTCGGAATTTCCGTTTCTAAATTGGATTCATCCTGGGCATCAACCTGAGGTTTATTTTCATTGCACGTTTAAATTATTTCCATTTTTTTCTGTATCTCACATCTTCCTCTCTTGGTTTTTTTCTCCCCTAATTTTTTCTGGCACATCCCCACAAATATCCTGTGAGTCTTCTCATTTAAGAAATATTTATTTTGGCATTGGTTGTTTGACTGGTATAGGATTTATAGTCAAAATAATTTCTTGATGAATTTTGAAAGCATTATCTTCTAGAGACTAGTTTTACTGATGTGATGTAGAGTGCTAGTCTGATTCTCAGTATTTTGTAGATTATCTTTTTATTTTTCTGGAATTTTCAGCACTTTGTTTTGGTATTTTGAGATCTTATGATGGTATGTTTATGTGCATAATTTTTAAAAATTCCTCTCAATTGTTAGTTTAGATTCTTTGTGTTCTTGGACACCTTTATGTCTCTCAGGTGCTGGAGAATCTTATTTTATTATTTTTTGATGACTCCTTCCCTTCCCTTTATTCTGCTTTTTACTTCTAAAAGTTATAAAAATTTGCGTTGAATTTCTTGGCTTGATCTTATATTTATCATATCTTTTCTGTCTTACCATTTCCTTGAGTTTTTTTTAACATTAATTATGAGTTTTTATCAAATTCATCTCCAAGTTATTCATCTGTGCATATTTAATTATATTTTAACATTTTCAACTTTAGTAATTTTTATTTAATAGTATAGTTCAAAATTTTACTTGGTTGATGAAAGGGTTTTTTTCCTTCCGACACCAAAGATGCTGGGTCTTCTCCAACTCACTGACACCACCTGGGTACTCAGTAATTCAATTCCATCCTGACAGTATCTTTAAACAGCACTGACTCCCACCCCCAGGTTAGGGACAAGTCCCACAAGACTGCCCCCACTTAAGGTGCCAGTAGCAAGTCCTAGTACTTCTGACCAACTGGCTATAAATTTTTGGATTCCCACAACCCCCCCTTAGGTTTGATAATTTGCTAGAAGGACTTCCAGAACTCAGGAATGCACTTTGTTTATAGTTACCTATTAAGTTATAATAAAGAGGCTGTTTATTATTACAAAGGTTGGGGCTGAAGGTCCTAAGTTTCTCATTAAGATTTCCTCTTTCTGGAGATCTAGGGGCACCCAGCCATTAGTCATCTCATTAATATGCAAAAGACACTCATCACTCCAGAGATTCCCAAAATTTTAGGAACTGGGTGCCCTGAAACCAGAGAAAAAGATTACACATTTATTTTTTATTATACCGAAGTTCTGCAACTCCTCCATCCTCTTTGAAAGCATTATTCCTTTCTCTCTGTAATTCTAGAAAATTCTTCTTTTCTAATTCTAGAAAAATACCACTATAGACTGAAATGTGCCTTCCCCACAAACTCATATATTGAAGTCCTAACTCCCAATGTGACTATGTCTTAGGAGTTAATTAAGGTTAAAGGAGGTCATTAGGGTGGGACCCTAATCTGATAGGACTGTAGCCTCATAAGAAGAGGAAGATTAATCTCAATCTCCCTCTCCCTCTCTCTCTGTCTCTCTGCCATGTGAAGATACAGCCAGAAAGCAGGTGTCTATAAACTGGAAAGGAACCCTCACCAGAACCTGACCGTGCTGGAACCCTGCCATGCTGGCATCCTGATCTTGGACTTCTAGGACTTCCTACCTTTAACCATGAGAAAATAAATTTTGTTGTTTAAGACACCCAGTTTATGGCATTTTGTTATAGTGACCTCAGCTCATATAAATACCTTTCATTTTTTTTTAAATCATGCTAACAGCAAATCTTATTTGTTTATTGAACTATAAAACTAGAACTGTCCTGCTGAATTATTTGCTCCTAGGGAGAAAGGATCCCATTTATGTCTATATTTCCAGCATGTAGTATACTACTTGGTCAGGGCTCACTAAATATTATAGAATCGTGTTGAATTGATTTCGTTGACCAAGCATGGTGTGTGACAGTTTGTTTAGGTTAATCGTAAGACATGCTATCGTCAGGCCAGGCAAGGCTATGCCATGATCATAAATAAACCTGAAATTTCATTGGCATAACATAGACCCAAGCCCAGCGCAGGCTGAGCAGACTGTAGCTGTCTTCCAACAAGTTGGAGATGAGGCTCTGCCTGTCTTTCGACTTTGCCACCTCACGGCCCTTTGTTTAGAGCTGTGCTGAGGAGAGAGAAAGCTCGGAGAAGATACAGCCATTTCTACCAGTCTAGACCAGAAGGGAAACAGTGAGAAGGGAAGAGTGAGAGTTCTGCTCACTCTTCACTGAAAGAATGAATATTTGATTCCATCTAATTCATGAGAGCTGTGAAATGAATATCGGGTGCACAGTAGGTTTCTGCCAGATGTCTTCTATCACATGTTGAGAGCTGGGTTTAATAGGTTCAAATCATCATGTCCACTTTCTGAAGAAACTACCAACACATTTACTACAGTAGTGGTTCCCAAGCGAGCAAGAGGGTCTTGTGACTTTGCTTCTCTTTATGTCAATTCTGAGGTAACATGAGTTTTAATATATATCCTATAAAATCCCGTAAAATTACTTTTCTCATTTCATTAATCTAAAGAATTAGTTAACTTGAATATGCAAATGGAGGAAATGGCGCAGTAACTATGAATGTCTACATAATTATACAGTAAGAACACAACAACTTTTAAATACTCCATGTAGTTAATATTTATTGGGTAGAAACATTATTACCAGAAAATTGCTTTAAAATTTGTTTGCTCAAAATAGCCAATACTTATTATCTTAGACAGGTTATACGAGGGGAGGTATTTAAAGAAATTAAACACAAGAATTTGTTAAAAGAATTTACTCTGAAATGAAAATACAGATTATTTCAGGGTGGTTATCTAAATTAGTAGCTCTTGCTGTTGGAATTCATTAGTCAATTATTTCATCTTTATTTTGTCTGTTATAATACTATTTATTTAATGATAAAACCTGGAATTTTAAAATCAATCTCTTATCCCATAAAAAATTCCCAAAGTCAAGTTGAAATCATGAATATCAAGTGAATAGCTTATGAAAACTGAGTTCAGGAAAACCATTGTATTCTCCCCCCCTTATACCATGACAAAAAAATGCACAGTAATTACTCTAAATTTATCATTCATTCACTTTCTTATCTATTCATTCAATGAGCATTTTTCTAGCTATTCACTATGACTTAGATTTCAGAGGGTGAAGAGACAAAGATGAGTTTTTGTTTATATATTTGTTTTACCCTGAGGAGCTCACATTAAATATTTTATACAGCAAACTCTCAATAATTTGCACGCCTACAAAGTAGGCATTGTGAATTCTGTTTAACACAATATTTCCTTCCTGCCGACCTCCACAATGTCAGCGTGCCTCTCTGAGGCCACTCTGAGGAGGCCTTGTTCCGTAACTACCTTTGGCGTACCTCTGCTGAACACCTAAACGCTGCATTCCAGAGCTCGGTTCCTTGCTCACGCTCTTGTACTTTATTCACCTTTGACCCGAATACACCTTGACTACACAAACAAGATCTGGTGAAGCAGAAATTTAGTAAACTATTTTTTGCATGTATCTGAGATCTCCTTTTCTCTGGAACCATTTCCTGTCTGCCATGCAGCAACAGATTTGAACATTCTTAGCCCTGCCGTGATATCTCAGACCAAGGAAATAAAAGGCACAAATCAATATTTGGAGCTTATCTGTAATGGAATTGCAAGCTCTTTAACAAGACAACTCACTGTCAGGACCGATAGGAGATAATTGGAGACTTTGGGGAAAAAAATGCGGGAAGGATTAAACTCTGAAGCCATTTAAGCAGGCTATATTTTGGGGGGTAGTTTTAAATTAATAATCATGTGAAAATTATAAATCATCATGCAACTGTAATATTTCATACTGTCTTCAATATTTTATAGAAGCTTTGTAGCTAGTCAGTCCCCAATTTATTCACAGCATGTATTTTTGACAACTTTTTCTTTTAACAGTGTACCGTCTAGAACAGGTTTGGTTTTTAAACTCCAGATTTTTTTTCCTTTTTCTTGTTTTTGGTAGTGGTTGCTTCTGCAACTTGACTGAATCTAGTATCAGATAAGTGTATCACCTCTCAAATTGATTTCTTTAAGTGAAAAGAAACCTGAAAAAAGAAAGTAGAAAACAAAAATGACAACGGTTTTTCAATGTTGTACTCCTTGAGTCTGATAAATACTCACTAAAACTGTTTCCTTTCTAAACGTTGTAGTAGAGAGAGGACTATCAAGACATGCATTCTCTGACAAATGAATAGTCCTGAGTATCACCTAATGGCTAATACCATGAATGCAAACATCATTCAGCATTCCTTCAATGCTCATTAACTAGATTTGATGTGTCAGACATTGGGCTGCGTACTGGGAATGCAAAGATACTGACTTAGTTCAGGTTCCCCTGAGATGTTGATTCTTGTTTCAAGCAGTTTATTGGGCAAGTGCTCTCTGGACAAAGAGAGCGGAAAAAAAACAAAACAAAAAAACAACAGGATAGGGCACTCCAAATGTTAAGTAGCTGTAACCTAAAACTTCAGCCTGTCCCAGTGGGCAGCTCTGGAACATGGATTATGCCACAAAATTGATCCCATTTTGTGGTAAAGAGAACAGTCAGTCTTGGGTCTGGGCTTTGGAAGAGGGTTGGGGACAGCAGCCTACCTTCTCAGGCACAGCAGCTCTTGTTTGGCTGAAAGCACATCTCTGAATAAAGGCAACTGTCAGCCAGTACTCATGGCAGCCGATGGATGAGGACAACGACCTAGAAAAGGAGACCCGTGCAGAGTAAGAACGTCATCCACTGCAGAAGCCGAAGACCAGGTCACCACACAACAGCAGACGACTTTTGCCCTAACTCTGTAGAGGATAACTCAGTAATAGACGGTTATTGGGGGAGGAGGGCTTACTGAAAAGTACTTATAAAAGTAAGCTAATATACAATATTTTAAAAAGTTACTGTTAGTATTTTTCAGAGATTCTTAAAAAAACTCCTTTCAATTTTCATTAATATCAAACCTTTGACACTTAAAATTGGCTTGATTTCACCACCTAAATTGTGTATTCCTTATCTGGCCATAAAACAACTTTGAAAACTCATTCCTTCTTTACACTACCAGAAAGAAAGTAAAATACTGTACAAAAGTACATGCACAAATATACATTTGCTGTATCTTAAAATAAGCTAGTAAAGACTTATATTTTACCAACGTATTCTCTACTCATTTGAATTATCTATCTTCTCTTAATAAGTTAGTAAACACAATGAAATTCTAAAACTCTAATATATTTTAATGAAGAAATCATAAATGGTTTTTCCTTTCACATCACTTTTTATACTTCTTCATGCTTTGTTAGCATGGTATCGATTCCACTACTAAATTGCATCACTTTTTACTTTGATGTATTCATACCATGTCAACTCCTAAAAGGAAAAGTGTCTGCTTCTTTATGTTTTCTCCATGGAGTAGTGCCTTGAATACAGGAGGTACTCAATAAATGTGTTTTGAATTAGTGTATGGACAGTGAAGTTATATTTTATGAGACAGTCATGTTCTAAAGTGAGCAAAAGTATCAATTCCACAAAATTAAAAGAATCCTTGAAAAGTTTATAAAATTTTCATTAAGGAAGATGTAATGCTTTGTGTATGTGTATGGTGTGTGTGTGTGCATGTGTGTGTGTATCTGTGTCTGTATCTCTAATTTCATATTAGTAATGTTTCTTTCTTGTCCTCAATTTTCTTCAATTTCTTTCTCAAGAATAGTAATTTCATCCCTACCTACTTAAGAATCACGTAAATGATGCATTTTAATTCTTTTCATTACTCAAGAACAACTTTCATACATGCTTTCACAGTTTTTGATAGCTTGCATTGATCGTTTTTGGTGTGATTATATCCACTGCCTTTTTAATATAAGTAAGAAAACAGGGGCATACAGTATTCAAAAAACTAGATTTGTGTAAGTTAAATACATTAATTTTGCAATTTTATTGTATTGCTTCTAAAGTGAATACACTTAGCCCATCAGCTTAAAAACAACAACAAAAAACCCCCAAAACCTCCCATTGGTTTTATTGAATCTTCCAAATTCCTCCACATCTTCATTCCCTTCACATTTATTCAGCAACTTGAGAAGTATTGAGTAAGTGGTTTCTTTTTGCAACCTTGCATTGCAGTCACAACCAATGTCCACAGCATAGGAGCCAAACCAGCGCATACCTATCCCCTCCCTCCACTACGACTTGCTTTTCTCCATTCAGGCTGTCACACTGCTGTGTTTACAGGATTGCCTCCAGCAACTAATTATTGTAAACAACATAATGCTATATGGTACTGACGAGAGTAAATATGATAATGACCACCCATACTCATCATAGCTTCATCTTTGGAAAACTATTTGTGAAAGTAAGCAATTGATGATAGTTGGAATACAAAGAGAAGGAGATGGGGAAAAATTTGATTACTAGGTTTTAGAGGTTTCAATTTGCTGAAAAAGTAAATCTCTAACATAATGACATACAAGAATGTGGAGGAAAAGGCTCCATCACTGCTTGGACAGCTGTTTACATTTTCTTCCATCTGGAGCACAAGTGAAAAGAATAAAATTTTGTTTGATTGTGGCGACCCAGGTCAGGGAATTAGAAATGCAACAAACTTTCCCTAAACCAGCATGATCCACAAACTGATTTCCCCTAAGCCAACACAAATTTATTTCCTCCACAAAGCAAGCAGCATTCTGAACATCGAACGAGATGAAGATTTTTCCAGCTGTTGTCTTTCCCTTCTTCCAATCTCGATTGCTATTCGTTGTTTTCATCCAAAGGACCATTTCACCCACAAGTCTCATTTCCATATAGCAGGGTCAAACAAGACAGTCTTCTCAACCACAGGAAGAAAGTGATGTAAGTTTGAGAAAATTTTAATAGATCTTCTTTGTCTAATCACACACAATGAGACAGATGTTGATTCCTTGTCAGCAAATTAAAATTATAGTAGTAGAGAAATGTAACTCACAAAGAGGAATTGCTCAATGGTGAAATCAACTTTACTAAGATGTGGGAAACAAGTTGTGGGTTTTCTAAAGCTCCTTTCTCACCATGCTAACCATAAAGACACGAATACTAAAGGTCATCTATTATTAATTGCAAAAGAAAAAATATAAAAATAAAGAGCTAACCTCTAGATGAGCTGCAATTTTGACCAAGAAGAAAGACTTTATAAATAAAGTGGAAAATATGTTTCTCACTGAGGAATAAGGTGTCTCTATGATGTTTCCATATTATTTTACAAATACCTCAGAGTTTTCAAATATACTTTACCCTAGTCTCATTGCATATTGCTATAAAATGAATTTAATATTTTTTAAATTATACAATAATTCCAGATACAGACATAAGTTTTTGTAGTACTTTTACTATATATATAAATCTTATATATATTATATAAATATATAATACATTTTGTTTTTTCATACTCTTTGACTGTTCAATTCACTTACTGTATCAGTCGTTTTCAATCTTCTTCTTTTATGCAACTTTTTCCAAACCTGGTCTTTTTAGACCTGTTAAGTTTCTATTGCCGCTGTAACAAATTACCACAAACTCAATAGTTTAACATAACACAAATTTGTTACCTTACAGTTCTGGAGGTCAGAAGTCCCATGCCTAGGTGTTGGCCAGGTTGCATTTGTCGGGAGGCTTTAGGGAAGAATTAATTTCCTTGCTTTTTCCAGCTTTCTGCATTCCTTGGCTTTTGGACTCTCCCTTCTATTACTCCAAACTTTACTTCCATATCACCCCTCCTACTACTGACTCTGATCTTCCCACCTCCCTCTCATAAGGATACTGGTGCTTGATGATTACATTGGGTTCACCCAGATACTTCAGGATAAACTCTCCACCTCAAGATCTTTCACTAAACCGCATCTGTAAAAGCCATTTTACTGCGCAAGTTACCATGGTGACTGGGCTGGAGATTAGGACGTGGACATTCTTGGGAGCCCATTATTCAACCTACCACAATATCTAATAATTGAAGTATCAATCGATTCTTTTCCATATCATATAATTTCATGTGCATATTACTTTAGTCTTTGCTCATTACTCATCTCTCATTTTTTGGCATGTTTGAGATTTTTATATTAAATTATTTTTCTTTATTGGAATAATAAAAATCTCTTTTAGGTTTGCCAGTCCTTCTTGTCAAATTGTCATTTTAAATTATTTTACTTACACAAAACTAATAAATTATTTTATAATGCTTTTCAACAGAGAATATATGTGTTCATATATGTGAATATGTCATTTATCTTTTTTTTTTTTTGAGACAGAGTCTCACTCTTTTGCCCGGGCTAGAGTGAGTGCTGTCGCGTCAGCCTAGCTCACAGCAACCTCACATTCCTGGGCTCAAGCGATCCTTCTGCTTCAGCCTCCAAAGTAGCTGGGGCTACAGGCACGCGCCACCATGCCCGGCTAATTTTTTCTATATATTTTTAGCTGTCCAATTAATTTCTTTCTATTTTTGGTAGAGATGGGGTCTCGTTCTTGCTCAGGCTGGTCTCGAACTCCTGAGCTCAAACAATCCGCCCGTCTCGGCCTCCCAGAGAGCTAGGATTGTCATTTATCTTTAAAAAAGTAAATTTTGTCTGGAAACTGTTTTTCATATATGATGACCAATTTATTTTAGTTAAGAGAAAAATT
>CAUYSK010058625.1:0-14388 GCA_963575035.1 Avahi laniger | reverse complement strand
AATTTCTTTCTATTTTTGGTAGAGACGGGGTCTCGCTCTTGCTCAGGCTGGTCTCGAACTCCTGAGCTCAGAACGATCCGCCCACCTCGGCCTCCCAGAGTGCTAGGATTACAGGCGTGAGCCACCGCGCCCGGCCAAGTACCTTCACATATTTTAAAGATAGCAGTGAAACAGGTAGTGAGTAATAACTGTCAGAAAATCCACACACTTAAGTATAATCTGCCTCTTCTGGTCTTCACTCTGAGTCTATTCACTTTTACTTTATACATAATTCTAACTGTCTTAGTCATTTGGTCTCCAAAGCAAAAGCACATCAGAAGGTACATTATGAAGTGGAGAAAGGCTGGTGTTACAGGCACACTTGAGTAAGAAGTAAAATAAATGGAGGAATCAGAATGACTATTAAAAAACAAAGGCATGAAAACTAAAACAAGCACAGCAGAATGGAGCCATTTAGTACAGGGACAAACAGCTCTCAATGTCTAATTAGTCAAGCTGAGTATAATAACTCACGTTAATGACTATTTTTATATCAAAAAACTTAAATATATTTCATATATTATTTAAGAAGAAAGAAATGCATGTAGTGTCATAAAGATTTCCTTCAGAAATTATTTCAAAAAATTTTAATGCTGAAAGAGGTTCAAGCTCTATAGGAAACTGGGATATCTAGAATGACTCATTCCCCAGATATTCAAGTTAGCCAGTTCTTAGTAAATTCCAGGTTTAGTTTCAAACCAATAGTTCTAGAACATAAGTTTTACTGAATAGAGTTGAAGTTACATTTATAATGCTGTAAGTTTTAAATCTGTGTATTGTCCTAAGAACAATTAATGAGAACAAAATGTTTGACATTTTCCTGAAGTATACACAATGATTTATACAAAGATGATAGTCAAGTTTTCTTTTACAGTTGAATTCATTAATGGAGAATCCTAGAAACATCAATATACAAAAACTCAATGTTTTAAATATATAGCAATCACATATTCAACCAAATATTTTTAGCAAGTTCTTAGGAAAGAACGAAGAGGCAAACCAAAGAATGCTAAACAGCCAAACAATTATCACAAAGTCCATGCACTTTACTGACAGAAAAGCCCCTCAGCTTTCTTTCGGTCTACTTACTCTTATTTTAGATACAATTTTAGCAAGCTTGGCAATCTGGCTTCTCAGTCCACAGCAGATTAGAAGGAGCAAATTAGGGGCCTATTGCAGGAGGCAGGCACACAAGACAGCGGCAAAAGTGACAGCTGATTGTAAGGGAAGATAAAGAAACTGTGAAAAACAGACATAACTCAAAAAGCATAGCAATGTGAGGTCATGTAGTAAGGGGGCACATGACACCATGTATCTCAACTCTGTTAATTGCCCCCTGAGAGGGACTGATATTCTTAAAGATGATAGAGAAAAAGTTAAATTATCTTCTATATATTCTAGAAAAAGTGAAGAAGTAGAAAGCATACCTAGTTACTAAAATGTTAAATTTAATGATTAAAAGGATTTGCCTTAGTTAGCTGAAAAATCAACTTGTGCAAGTTAATCACCTGTCAACGATGACAGATAAATGAATTGTTACCGTACTTAGGCATTTTTCCTATGTTTTCTCTTCTAAAATATTTGCAGTTTCATTTGCTAATGTAAGTATGATTTGCATAGATATGTTTTTATTAATAGAATTAGAAAAATAAATCAATCTTTATGCTTTGGCTGTCATTCATAGTATAGTATGTACTTTAGTTCAAAGAATGATTTAGCTGAGCTATACCACAGTCTTACGATACTTAGCTCCTGTTTCCTTGTTTTGTTTGGGTATAGAAATATACTATGATTAAACCAAATTGGTTGAACTTTTATCCCCATGATTCCTAATACTTTGTTAAAATATTTCACATTTTACATTATTGATGGGAAGTAAAGAGTCAGAGTCATCAGAATGAAATGATCTCTAGGGTCTCTTCTGAATAACATTCCATTGACTTATTTTGTGGAATATATTGAAGTTGATTCTTTCTATGCTTTAACATTAAAAGCTTTATAACTTTTATTATGTGAATCAGAATATTACTATTTATTTTTAAAGAAAATTGAGTTTTAATTTGACTTTCCTATCTGTAGGTAGACAAAGAGTAAAAATCCTGTATTCGAGAGTGACCTAAATAGACTCTTACATGCGTTCTTTTGTTAACTACTAGGTTTGCCCTGATTGAACAAACTATGGAAATCTTTGTATTAAAAGCTGTCAGGATGCTATTTCTAAAAAGTCTTATACTATCAAATAATATTGTAAAATTTGGAAAGCACAATTCTAAGTTTTCGCCATAAAATATTTTCCCCAGAGCGCTTCTTCTGGATATAGGATGGCAGCTATTAAAACTAGCCAAAACATTTTATTCTCTCCAAACTAGATCAATATATTTTTGGAAAGGAGCACTCATATTGAATAATAAGAATAATAAACAGTTTTAAAAGAAAAAAAAGTCAAAACCTGATTTTTAAAAAGTAAAATATTCTTAGAAAAGCAATGAAAAAAATACCTACTTATATTCCATTGGCCTTTTTGTTTATATTTCCTAAGGTATTCATGGCAAGAACAAAGTCCTAGACAGAGGTTCTTAGATTTTATTGGGCATAAACATTACCTAAATGACCAAATGACCAACTAAGAATCACTGGGAGTGTGGCTTAAAATCTCCATTTAAAACATAAGAATTCCAGTTTATTCTGATTCAGGTACCCCACTAAAACAACTGAGAAACACTGACTTAGATTAAGAGATAATTAGTTAAGAAATTTTCACAAAGAAAATAATATTTTACATTGGAAATATTTTAAAAGATGAAAACTACATATAAGAAAGAATATTCAATTAAAGTTCCAAGATCTGTATATCATAATTTCAACAAGTAGAGTTTTCATGGAACTAAGTAATAACTAATGAATAAAACAGATCAGCCTAAAATATTAGAAATTCCTGATTAAAATTATTTAGTCTTTCAAAATTAAAAAGTATCATCTTAGAGAACATTGAATAAAACTGATCCAATATTAAGAAGATATTTCCCAAAAATTAGGGTAATAAAAATAGAATACAATAAAAGTACTAAAAATTATTAAACTCTAATTCTTCCTGTGTATGGTTATAGGTTAAGAGAAATTACCAAGTTTTTCCATAATTGCTTCTTCTAAATCCAAGGAAATATGAAGTCAGCAAATTAAATAAGAAATCTAAATAAAAAAATAAACCCCAAATATTATTATTTAAGAATATAATAGGTACAGCACAAGAAGATTTTTTTTCTTGAAATTTAGCTATTTCCAAATGGTGAAGTTAGGTATTGCTCCTAAGAGGTTAATTATGGATAAGTCCCAGAATTTTGGCAAAGGCAAAATCACTTACAGAGTACAAAGGATCTCTACCTCAATCATATAAAGCAGAACCAAGTTTTTCCTCAGGATGAAAAATAAATTTCCTTAGATTATTGAAAGAAAAAAATCCCCTTCAGTATAAGTAAATTTACTCACCAAAAGTGCTAAATTATAGAATTGGAATGTATTTCTTAACTCTAAAGACAATCTAGATTCTCATGTAATTTCCTTTCTAGGAAAGTGAGTTATTCCCACCATTTTCCCTAAATAATGTCTATAAACTATGTCAGTGCATAGGAGTTACAGGTTTCAAAAACAGTATACTTCTGAAACTATCACTCTTTGAAAAATGCAGTCACAACACATAACAGATGAGACTGGCCAATCTGGAAAGCAGTCTCTTTTTTTTTTTTTTTGAGACAGAGTCTCACTGTGTTGCCGAGGCTAGAGTGAGTGCCGTGGCGTCAGCCTAGCTCACAGCAACCTCAGACTCCTGGGCTCAAGCAATCCTTCTGCCTCAGCCTCCCGAGTAGCTCGGACTACAGGCATGCGCCACCATGCCCGGCTAATTTTTTATATATATATATATTTTTAGTTGTCCAGATCATTTCTTTCTATTTTTTTAGTAGAGACGGGGTCTCGCTCTTGCTCAGGCTGGTCTCGAACTCCTGACCTTGAGCGATCCACCAGCCTAGGCCTCCCAGAGTGCTAGGATTACAGGCATGAGCCACCACGCCCGGCCGAAAGCAGTCTCTTTTAAGAGGTAGTTTGTAAATGAACCAAGAAGCTGGCAGGATGTTTCCTGAATCTCATTAAGGTGGACAGGGCTAGAAAACAGCAGCACTGTGATCTGCCTGTGCTAATGGCACCCAGTCATCTCTAGGTAGACTGATATAAAGAACTTTATGCTAAGTTGGGGGCCCAGCCTTGGACTATAGGGATCCCACTTTGATATCATGTCTTTTAGTTGCAACAAGAATTGAAGAAGTAATAAACAAAAACATTGAAGGTGTAATTCTTAAAATGGTACAATGGTCTTTTTTTTTAAAGATCATTAAGATATCTTAAAATTAACTACTAAATACACATGAGCAAAGAAACTTAAGAAATATGTCACAACCCAAGTACTTTTCAAACTACTTTTTTGTTCCAAACCCCAGCACACATCAATTGTATGAATTAATTTTTTTTATTCAGAACCTGTATCTTTGTTTGAAGACTGGTATAAACAAAAATAAAATACAAATGACTGGTTATTAACATAATAGCTGCAGTTATTAACTGCAAGAATACAGTAAAAAGGAGGCATACTAAATATTAATGTTCTTGCAACAGAATTATCCCAATTACCTTATGGTAACAAATTCTGGCAAGAAATGATGATTCATTTCTTATTAAAAATACTTAAAGAATTCCCAAGATTGATCAGTTGCGTCACAAAGAAAACAGCAGTTTATTCAAGAGAGCCCTTACCTTTCTCTTATTTTCCTAACAAATCTGCTTTTTACAGGTAACTACTTAATTTCAGATCAGTTATTCAAACCAGGGTTCTTCTGTAAATTCACATCTTAGCTTTATATATATATAGTAAACTTATACTCATTTTCCCTTTCCAGTCTTGAAGCTAAACACTTTCATAAACGGAACAATCTAAAATCACTTCATGTGAATCTTGGTTATTACTTTTCTTCTATATCGTTTTTATTTTCTTCTATTATTTGTTCTTCCTCCTCATCGCCAAAAGTCTGTTCTTGCATGGTGGTAAAGAAGAGAGATCTAGCAGCCACTTCTGCAGCGAGGCCAGCAGTGAAGGTAAAATCTGGGGACAGCTGTAGCCGTGCCAGCCTGTGCTTAATGGAGGGCTGTAATGAGTCCCTGTGAGTTGGAGGGGCAGTGGCCAGGCCACCTCCATCTGCCTGCTGAGATTCATCTTCACTCTCACATTGGTAATACATTCTTTCTTCTGCTCCTTGGAGGAAGGCTTTGTTTGCAGAATTGTCTTTATTTTTATCCTCTACAGGGTTTTCACATAAATACTCAGTCCTACTTATTTCACTGTCAGTTGTGGAGGGTTTACTATTTTCCTCTTCAGTATCATTTTTACCAACTTTTCCCATATCTGAATTCATTGATGGTTCTGAATTACTTATGGGTTCCACTGGGTCTACAGGAGACAAGGATTTCAACACGGCTTCAAAGAAAAAACAAAAGAAAAAAGAAAAATAATAACTAAGGACCTAGCAATGATTTAAACTTTTAATTTAAACTCCCAGTAGTTTTTTAAAGAACAATAAATAAATAAATAAAAGCTAAATAAAACATTCTAGTAAAATCAATTAATCAATGTAAATTTATAAATCCAGGGAACTTTATAAGAGATAGAATGCCTAAGAAATTAAATGAGATAGGGATTTAATGAGTTTTTTTTTTTTCTTTTGCCTGTTTTAGAGACAGGGTTTCACTCTATTACCCAGGCTGCAGTACAGCGGTGTGACCATAGCTCAATTACAGCTCCAAACTCCTGGGCTCAAGTGATCCTCCTATTTCAGTCTCCCAAGTAGCTGGGATTAAAGGCATGCACCACCACGCCTGGCTAATTTTTAGATTTTTTTAGAGACAGGGTCTTGCTATATTGCCCATGCTGTTCTTGACCTCTTGGGCTCAAGAGAACGAGCCTCCCACCTAGGCCTCCCAAAGTGTTGGGAATACAGGAGTGACTCACTGTGCCTGGCCAGATAAGGATGTTTAAAACACCTCACATATTATCTTATTCAAAATATTAAAGCGGTGGTTCTCAAAGTGTGGTCCCTGTACCAACAGCATCAGTCATCACCTAGGAATATGTTAGAAATGTGAATTCTTGGGCCTTATCGCAGACCTACTGAATTGGAAACTCTGGGAGTGGGGACCAACCATGTTTTATAAGCCCTCCTCTTGACTCTAATACACACTAAAGTTTGAGACCAATTGTATTAAAGAATAAGCAGCATGGTTTTCACTGATAATGTGTCAGATAAAAGGCCTACAGTAATCCAGATAATAATCGTATCTTCAACATATATATATATTTACAAGTTAAAACAGCATGGAAAAAAAAAATGCAACATACAATTCAACTTACTTGCCAACCACCAAACAAGACCCTAATGAAAGTAAAGCCATAACTTCTACACATTGTGTAGTGCCACAGAAAAATACAAATGAAATAAAATCTGCATTTAAGATCAACTATTATACAAAATATAATACATAAATATAACATATATCCATACGGCAGAAGTTGTCCTTGCAAGGAAAATGAAGTTTTATTTAGCCCCTCTTGATGTTAGTAGGCAGTGGGTTGCTTGCTAGGCAGTCTCTCCTCCCAGCATGAGGGGGTTAGTACAATACAATATATTATGAAGCATGACGGATGAAAAAAAAGTGCTTCTTGAAGATCTGGCGTGTATTTAAAAAATACTTTGGGAAACGCGTCCATTTCCAAGAAACATCCCTAAGCTGCAGTAACTCCACTAGAGAAGCAGCAACAACAGAAAAAAATGGCAGCAGGTTCCAGTGTAGAATTTCCCTTTCTAATTCCATTCGGACTTTACAAACCCTGTAGGCAGAGATGAAAACAACTCTGGAAGATGTACTGAAATTTTTCATGGGAAAAGCATTCTATGGTATCAGCAGCTTTTTATTTATTTTTCACACACTAAACAGCATTATTGCCTTTTCCAATGCAAACTGTATCAAAAGCACATACCTGAAAAAGAGACACATTTCTCTCATTGATACATCTTTGCCCATAATGTTAATAGGATAATTTTGAAGAAAATACTAAACAATAAAAAATGATACCAGTTTATATACAGTACTATTTTCAGTCTATATACATTTTTGGTTTATAAATCTGCTAGTTCTTAAAGAATGCAACATATAGTAGAAGTTGATTGCTATTCATGATTATTGCTAATTAAATGGGAGATATAATCTGTATAATGAGAGGATTAATTAACGAGTGTGTTGGAATGTAAGCCTCCAGGAGAGTAGGCATTTTTAAAAATTTTTAATTTTCATTTCAATAGATTTAGGGGTACAAATGGCTTTTTGCTACCTGGATGAATTGTATATCGGTAAAGTCTGGGTTTTTAGTGTACCTATCGCCCGAATAGTGTGCACCGTAGTGGGTAGGTATTTTTGTCTCTTGATCAATGTGCTAGGGATACAGCGGTATGCAGTGCCTGGCATATAACAAGTACTCAATAACTACTTGTTGAATGAATAATTTGCTGAATGAATGCTGTGAAGATAATAATGGCCCCCTATGGAAGGAAATTATAATTCAGTTATAGAAACAAAAAAACTGAATACATAGAAAACAATAGTGCCTAAAACATAATACCATTAATCTCTGATTTATGTAGGCCCAATATATGAACGAGCAGATTGCAGGAAAATTCTTAATCATTTCCCTTCTATGCTATACACTTTGCTGCTCAAGACTTCCTTTACATTTCACTACCTGGTCTCTCTAGCGTGAGGCTCTATAGTGGTAGGAAAGGTGACAGAGCTGGAGCAGTCAGAGAAGGAGTCATGGAGAAGGAGAGACTAATAGAGAGGATAGCTTGGTGGAGAAGACAGAATTCTTGGTAAAGGGATAAGCAGGAATATTTTTCATGGGTAAAAACAGCAAATTTGTGGAACTGTAGTCTAAGAAGATCAACATAAGTAGAAGAAGATATTCATATTAGAAATAGTGAAAAATATAATTACATATATGATGGATTCCTATGATGAAGAGGCTTGAAACTAGGAAAAAGAATTTAGATTTAATACGATAAGAAAGGGAGAACCACTATAGATTTTAAGATAGAGAGAGCTATTACCAATGCACTGTTTGAGAAAAATATGGATAGAACTTGCAAGATAGCTTAGAAGAAAAAGGTACTGAAAATGGAAGTCAGCTAAGAGGCTTTGATAAAGTACAAGCATAATCTAATGAGGACCTGGGCTATGAAGTGGGCTTGTGGGAAGAAAAGGAAAGATAAAACCAGAAAATGTAGATCTGGACAGAGGAGAATTGTAGGCCTCCTAAAAGAAGAAAAGAGAACCTTCCAGAAGGTATAGTTAATCTGTATACTTCTAGTGAGGAAGAGAAAAGAAGACACTTGATTTTGAGGGTCCACACAGATACTCTAAAAAGGAAAGGAAAGTCTCACACTCTACCTTCTTAGAAACCAATAGGCCTTAATTCAACTAGGAATTAAATTAGCAAGGTTGATATTGTCAAGTATCAAGCTTCCTCTCATTCCTTCCCCCTCCTCCCAGGAAGTTTGACTGAAGAAAAGAAGGGTAAGAAATATAAAGGAATTTAGGCTACTAACCATACCACTCTGCCCAAATCAGAGTCTGGAGACAGCATACACAGAAATCACCTCCGTATCTCTTATCTACTAAAGTGCTCAAACTACTTAAGTAACTCTAATTATGTGTCTAAATGGTAGGTCTTAATTCATTTTTTTAATAGCAAACATATTTATTAATTTTGTGCTTCACTGAGGTATTTTTAACATTTTAACATATGCAAAACAGAGTTTAGAATCTCAAATTCGCTAGATTTGAAAATAACATTTAAAAAATTCCAAATTATTCAACTCACTGCCCATTCATTCTAAAAAACTTAGTAAAAAATTAGATAACTGATGAAAAAGTGTGACTTCATATTCCCAATGTGATTACATACTCTTTTATTGAGCAAATTGATTTCATGTCTAGAAGAAAAAATATTATGCTTACTAGTAGATTCCCTAAAATGAAAGCCACAGAATTCTACAGCTAAAATAAGATTCATGGTTGAAGAAAAAAAGGATTTCCTACATTGAGATAACCTTTTATTCTAAAATCAGTGCTTACCATGATCACTAAATAGAAGTTGCTTCCACTTCTGCCTTTCTGCCTCTGAAGCTTTAAATCCCAGCACAGATTTTAATTCTTGGAGTACCCTCTTGGATTCTTCATGCTCACGCTTCTGTCTCTCTTTGTCTTCTTGAGACAAGTAATAAAAATCATCCTTTCTGAAATCACTGTCTATGTCTATATCATCTACATAAGCTTCTAATTCCTGAAAATGAATAAAAGAAAAATCATTTTACTTCAAGCAGACATTTTTCTAGTAAACATTCATTTACTTGTGCCTACCTATCTCCAAGATTAAAAAAATGAAGACTTGCTCTTGGCACAGGTCATTCAAGCAAAGCTGGGTGAAAAAAACCAAAAAGGCAAATATATATATACCTATAGAAAAATCAAAATCTTCAAAAAGCGTAATAGTTGATACTATAAACAGTTGTGGATAAGAAAGTTTAACAACTTCAACTCTGGTGCCATACTATACACTTAGCTAAGATTACAGTTATTAGCTATGTCAAAACCAATCAAATTAGAAGGGCTGGCAGTTTAGGGAGGTGGTTAGGCATGTTAGTTTTCCTCTGGTAGACATTTGTGATTCTTTCTGACTCCCCGGGAAGTTTGAACATTCTTTCTAGGATTAGGAAACACCTCGTCTAATAGTTCTCCATATCTCTAAGACAGAGGGTAAGATACTTGCTTACCTAGCCTCCCTTGCAGTTTCGGTTCAGGCAAATGACCTGGGATCCTCTAATCAGACGTACCTGCATCAGATCTGATTCAGAAGTTTGTGATAAAAGAAGCAGGGACCTTGTGGAATCCATTCTGGCAAGGATGGCGGCAGATCAAGTTTCCAGAGGTAGTAGTTCTGAGGGTAGTGTTTACTATTCAGCATTGATGGAGCAAGTGGCAATGTCTGCACCCAGTGATTTAGTAATACTATTTCCACTTTAGAATAGTTCTTCTGAGGGATTTTGGCTGTTTACCCCAGCCTGGTTCAAGCCTGCTTTATCTGGTCCTCTGAAATATTCTGTAAGCTAACTAATGGTTTTACATAAAGTATTTGTCTGTTAAACTAACTGGAGTTGGTTTCCATTTACAATTAAGAATACTGAATAAATACAACCTAAGGAAAAGAAGTTTTCCTTAGGATGAGCGAGGTAATCTTTGTCAGTATCTAATGCAATCATTAAAAATTGTTTTTCAAAGTGAGACAACATGCAGTCAAATGTACAGGATTTTTACAGATGTATACATACTGTAACCATCACTCAGATCAAGATAAAAACATTTCCAGTATCCCAAAAGGTACCTTTGCCAATGTACTAATTTTTAATGTGTTGAATTACTTTTAAAAGCCTTTAAGAAGGCCAGGTGCAGTGGCTCACCCCTGTAATCATAGCACTTTGGGAGGCCAAGGCAGGAGTATCTTTTAAGCTCAGGAGTTCGAGACCAGCCAGGGAAATACCAAGATCCTGTCTCTACAAAAAAATTTAAAAATTAGCCAGGTGTAGTGGCATGCGCCTGTAGACCCAGCTACTCCAGAGTGTGAGGCAGGAGGATCACTTGAGCCGAGGAGTTTGAGGTTGCAGTGAGCTACAATGATGCCACTGTACTCTAGCCCAGACAACAGACTAAGACCCTGTCTCCAAAAAAAAAAAACAACCTTTAAGAAATTGATGTAAATAACAAAAAAAATCTCCCGGTGGATTCCGTGAATTCAAATTCAAGGCACTAAGAACTAATGATCTGATAAAAATTCAGTACATTATGATGTAATTTTAAAGCTCATTAGAAACAGAAATTCAACAAGTTATTCAACAATTATCCATGTCACTTAAAAGAAAGGTAGATAAGCTTTGTCTGTGAAACTCTTCTTTAGGTGAAAAAAAGTAATCTTCATCCTTACCTGCTCCTCAGGAATTGGATCTTTGTCTGCAATGTGTAGAGTGGGCTTCATCAAAGGTACCACAGTACAATGTGGGTTTTCACACCCTACTTCAGGCTTGCCTTAAAAAAGGGGGTGGGGGGAGAGGGTGGGAATAAAGATAAGAAACAGGCCCCACAGAAATGATGAACACTTAATTAAAAACATCCATAATACTAATACTTTGTCAATTTTATAGTCCAACTAATTCAAATAATAATTTTTTATTTATGAAAAATTAAAGATATTAAAATTAACAGTAACATCAGTACATTACAATTTAAGTTAAATTAAGCTTTTTGGAGGAAAGGACCTGGTTTTCTCCCTTCTTCATCTCACCATAGTATCTGGTACACTATGTACCTTATAAATACTTGCTCAACAAAACTTTTTCATTCATAGCACAGTCTTAAGACAGACACCATTCTTCCTCACAAAAATCAAACTCAATCTTACACATATGTTGTTATAACTCTCAGAAGTTAGATTTAGAAATGAGTTTCACAAGTAAATATCTTAAAAAAGCTCACCCAAGTGAGTTTAACTTTGATTAATCCTTAAAATTTGTATTTGGTATCTAATCACAGAGTTAATTGGTCTCATATCTAGCTCTCTACCTTTCATTATTATCTTTCTGCTTAGAAAAAGAAGTAAGAGGCCAGGCACAGTGGCTCATGCCTGTAATCCTAGCACTCTGGGAGGCTGAGGTGGGAGGATTGCTTGAGGTCAGGAGTTCAAGACCAGCCTGAGCAAGAGTGAGACCCCATGTCTACTAAAAAATAGAAAAAATTATCTGGGCATTGTGGCGCAAGCCTGTAGTCCCAGCTACTTGGGAGGCTGAGGCTGGAGGATCACTTGAGCTCAGGAATTTGAGACCTGCCTGAGCAAAAGTGAGACCCTGACTCTATTAAAAACATAAAAAATTAGCAGGACATGGTGGTGTGCCCCTGTAATAGGTCCCCGCAACTCTGGAGGCTGAGGCAGGAGGATTGCTTGAGCCCAGGAGTTTGAGGTTGTGAGCTAGGCTGATGCCATGGCACTGTAGCCTGGGCAACAGAGAAAGACTCTGTCTCAAAAAAAGAAGTATGGTTTAAACTTCTAGATTTTTACCTTTCAAGAGTAATGACAGTTATATGAATTTTTAAAAAGAGAAAGAAGTATGTGGGAAATGTTATAAAAAGATGATTGGTTAGTTGTCTGTAGGCAAAATGGCTAAATGATAAATACCTAAAGATAAATTAGTATGCAGCAATAATGACAGAACAGCATAGTGGCTAAGAGCTCTAGAGTGAGACACACCTGGGTTAAATCCCAGCTCTTGCCACTTTCTAGCTTAAGTCACAGTTACCTGTAGAATAGTGGTCAAAATAACAGTATTATAAAGATTAAATAAGAAGACATGAAAAGTGCTTAGAACAGTGCCCACTACAGATTATATGCTCAAAAAGTTTTGTTATTGCCTACTTTGCAGAACATGGATTTCATTACATCAATGGTGACACTACATATTGAGCTCTTTCAATGAAAAAAAAAAAAAGAAATTCAAGGTACTACTATTAATAGCAATAAACAGGTACATTAAACAGTATACTGGTAATCCAGCTCAAACAAAACAAAACACCCAATTTGTAGCATTTGCTGATTTCCAGTTTCCATGGTGTAAATATACCCACTGTGGCCAATTTTAAGCTACCAATAATGTTAAACTGGCTCACAGAATTCCTGAATATTTAACAATCTCTGGAGTGCCAGCTCCAGCATGCAATTCTTTTTTTTTTTTGAGACAGAGTCTGGCTCTGTCACCCAGGCTAGAGTGCCATGGCGTCAGCCTAGCTCACAGCAACCGCTAGATTCAAGTGATTCTTCTGCCTCAGCCTCCAGAGTAGCTGGGACTACAGGTGCGCCATCATGCCCAGCTAATTTTTCTTTTTTTTTGTACAGTTGGGGTCTCGCTCTTGCTCAGGCTGGTCTCAAACTTCCTGAGCTCAAGCAATCCTCTTGCTTTGGCCACCGCGAGGAGCCCAGCATGCAATTCATTTAATAAAATTCTACTGAGCACTTATCGCGAGCTCAACAATGAACGTACACTCCTGTGTGAGCAGGGGGTGTGTATATGCACTACTGAATATACTTGGATGAACTTATACATTGGCATATCAGATGGCATTTAGGAAAAATTAGGTATAGCTTGTTAAATTTCAACTTTAGCAAATCGTAGTTTACAGTATTGTCTCTTTTCTCTTCTTAAACCTATTTGCCTGTTTGCATTTCCTCATACTTCATCTTTTTCTATGAAAAATTTGAAGTGGAAAACAAAATTACTCCTCATCAAACCCCCTCCCTCCCCAAAACCAAGAAACCTTTGTTTGGATTTCTTTCATATTTACATCCATTATCTAAAAATAGGTCTAAATTTTTTTTAAACACATTAGATTTTTAATGATATGCTCATGGCAAAAGCTTTAAACAGCACAGAAGGGCATAAAGTGAAAAAAGCTTCCTGATCACCTCATCCTTCAATTCCACTTTCTGACAGAGGACTCCCAAGTCAGTCCCACTGCCTGTTTTTGTAAGTAAGTTTTTATTAGGACACAGCCAGTGTCATTTAACTAGATCCTACACGTGGTAAAGTTGAGTTGCTCCAACAGACGCCGTATGGCCTGCAAAAATAGAATCTTTTTTTTTTTATTTTTAAGAGATGAAGTCCTGCTATGTGGCCCAGCTGGCCTCAAGTGATCCTCCCGCCTCAGCCTCCTGAATAGCTGGGACTAAGAAAATATTTACTATATGGTCATTTAGAGAAAAAAAATTGCAGATTCCTGCCCTGGAGCAGTATTTCTCAAACTTTGATGTGCATGCTAATTACCATATCCTATTAAAATGCAGATTGATTTCAAGTTAGAGGTGCATTTGTAACAAGCGCCCAGTGATGCTTATATGCTAGGCTGGGGACTACTCTGAGTAGCAAGGTTCAAGAGGTAATAAAAGTCAAGACACTGCTATTAATTAAGGATTCTTTTCTATGGCAGTTCTTGAATAACGCCAAATGACAAACTGTTTTCAATGATTTCCTGAACTTACCACGATGACATACAAAAACTAGGTGCTAAGGAAAATGATATCTGTGAAGTTCTTTTTCATATACTGTATTGGCAATATTAGAAATTTCTTTTCTTTTTTTCTTTTTTTTTTTTTTTTTG